>UCOL01004653.1:0-13949 GCA_900474335.1 Ormyrus nitidulus
TCCTTTACTTTCGTTTGCTTTTTGGTGGAATTTCTAGGTTTAATGGGAGATGAGTTATCGCCTAATAACGAAATACGAAGTTTTAGAGAAAAATAACTTTATTTAACTCCTGTGTCGAAAATTTTGAGCGTTAGACCCTAATATTTCTTCATATTTTGTCATAAGAAAACCGTGTTCAAAGTTTGAACAAAATCTGTGATCCGGAACCCGTAGACTCTCCTGGTAAGTTAATTATAAATTTCAGTTATTACTTGTTTATTTCTCTGAATAAAAAATATTGGAACTCGATATTGAAATTTATATTACAAGATCTTATCAGTATTTTTAACGGTATTGAATAAATAATAAATTTGTAAAAAAAAAGAGTAGCATGCCACGATAAGTGAAGGAAGCGCTAATTAATCAGAATTCCCTCGCGGACAGCGCAAATTTATTGTACACCGGCATTGTAAAAGAAAAAAATATTCTCATCTCAGGATGAATGAACGATGAATCAAGAGGCCATCTCTTTCCTTTCCATCGAAACATAAAAGCCTGGCATTCTTGTCTCTCCTCGCCCCTCTCCTTCTCCCCCTCCCTGGGCTGCGAGAATTCCCGCAAACCGAATGAATTTCGCAAAAGATACGCCGCACCCCTTCCTTTCTTCCTTGAAAAGTACACGAAGCGCCTCGATAAATAATGGGCCCAGCGCCGCGTATATCGACGCCCTGTAGGGGGAGGGCAAACACTTCGACCATCCAGAGAAAGAGAGAGACCGAAAGCACGAAATTTATTTATGCGCCCGAGCATCCAGAAGCGCGGGAGAAGAGAAAATAAACCTGGTAGCGGCATTTCCCTCGATCGCTATTCGTCCTTCTCTCGCGCCGCGTGACAGCTTTATGGCCGGAAAGTCCGCGCGCGACCGATGAAAAGCTCATCCCTCACACCCTCCTCCTCATCCATGCAAGATGCATTAAGATAAGTCCGAGGGATTGAGTATCGGGGAGAGGGGAGGGAACAGAGATGAAAGGCTTTCTGTTCGTAATAACGAAAATATCCGAAGATAGGCGAGAGAAGGACGATATTTATCAATATGAGAGATATGTATATATCGATTACATTGTTCTACGGATTCTTTGTGTCGACGCTGATTGTACGCGTGTCTTTGATATTCAGCGAGTTTATAACTGCCGTAAAAACGAGGCGTATTTCATATTTATTTTTCCCGAGCGCTGCTTTCTATTATAATAAATGGAAATTTTGGCGGCGAATTTAAAAAAATATTGCCGAACAGCGCGCAAACGTACATGGGCTTTCGTGTAAAATATAAAATAAAGTACGGTGAAAATTCAGCTTCGCTTAATATGCATCGATGGCCGTATTTTTATAAATATTTAGCACACGTCCCAAAGGAATTAAATAAAATTGCTCGTTATTTACGTGACTCGCCGTGTATTAATGAAAATATTAAAAGCACCCTTTCAGACGGTTTGTTGCTTCGTTTATATCAAACTCTTGTCGGACTTGTTTTTGTAACAGATTTGCGCATGCTACCATGTATTTAGCTTTTTATATTCAAAAGAACTAAATTTAATCAAAAAATAAAATTAAATTCAGGTATTAAGGTTTTTATTCGCATTTTGTCAAAGAAATATTTCACACTAAAACGTTATTCATAATAAAAAATGCTATTCACACTGTACATTTCAATTTTTACCGCAGTTATCTTTTATAGATTTTCAACTCTATCCCAATTGCAATATATTTTGCTTAACTCCTCCGGCTGCTAACTTTTAGTACACAAACACTCGACTATACGGTTTTCAGCTTAAAATACAGCCAGCGGGAGGCGTCTCGTCGTTTAGGATACATACATGCAGTTTCGTCCAAGACTTCCTTTCGTCCTCTCTCCGAAACTAAATTATAGCAAGGTCGCCGAGAAGGCCCTTGAAAAAAAAATGAAGCGCTGTAAAAAATAATTGCGGCGAGACCTCGTTACATTTGAGACAAGTATCGATCGCCGTAGCTGCGCGTGCAATCAGCGCCGTTTTCGCTACTTTCTTCACGAAATATATTGCGATTCACGATTGCTACAGCAATAAGAGGCCGACTAATGACCGATGAAGTGACTGGTGGGAAGCAGGGAGCTGCCAAAGCTTGTCATTCGCGTTTATGAAATGCTCCCTTGAGCAAATGTAAGAGGTAACGCTAAGGGGGTCGCTTACGAAAAACTCGAAGGATAGAAGGCCCATTGTTGTTTCTTACTTAATTGTCAGTTTAGGGGGAATATTAAAGTCGTAGATTGAAAACAATGAAAATTCGTTTATCGATTAAATTGTTTAAAAAGGAAGTTAAAATAATTATTATTAATTACACAGCTTTCCTTAAATAAGTTACTTTATAAACTAGTTTTTTTCGTCGATAAGCTTGAAGCATTAAAGATTACAAACTGCGCTCAGGATAGAACCATAAATAATATAGAGACTCGGCGCACGCGCAGGAGAGGCGCTCTATTCGCCGGGCAGGAAAAAAGCTTGAGGACGAAGGATGAATTCGCTTAAAATTTTGATCCACGCTCGGACGAGACTCTGCGCGCGTCTTAGTTCAGCCCCCGGGCGGCGTTCGCTTTCTATTTTTCATCGGAACGAGCTCTACGAGCACGCTTGGCATTATGTGTAGGTATATACGAGTGCTGTACAAACAACTCACACCGGAAGTTGGCCGAATTCGCCGGGCTTATCCAGCCGCGGTGCATATTGTATGATTCGCCGAGTTATTGTGGGCTGTTTTTTCGCGGCCGCGCGCGGCGCGTCTATAGATGCAAAAGTGAGCCGGGGCTTATCTGCCACGCGCGGGTCTAATCAATTTTCGCATACGTGCAAGTATCGTACGTGAGGCGACTTCCGGGGGGATCTTGACGGCCCGGGCGCAAGTAATTGCGTTGGCCGACGATCGATTATGTAGCAAAGGGTTGGCGGATCCTCGGCTTTTTGCTAGCTGGGAAATGCTACGAGCTTGCTGGCCACGTATCTGGCACGTGTGAAACACTCGCCGGATGTACTGAAAAGTGTATATATCAACTGTTCTTGAAAATCTATCGTCGCGCGCAATTCTCCTAGCATGCAAATCAAGTTAATGACTTATTAGTTAGATTTTCTGAGAAAATCTAGAATGACTCGAACGGAAGCTAGCATTTTTAAAAATTTTATTTTGTTTTATGTTTGCAGTTGGAAGGATTACTTGAAAATAGTTCATTTTTTTTGTACAGAACTTTATTTGCTAATAAAAATATATTTGAAATGAACATGGCGCAACCTCATTTTTCCAGGAATACAATACTATTTCTATACTATTATTTACTAGTGAAGTTAACGAAGGAAAACTCTATTTTTATGCTTCTTATTAATTTTACTTTTGAAAACTAAGAGTTCTAAATCAATTAAAGCTGAAACAGGAAAGCCGATCTGTTTAAATTATTTTGATTTTTAAATTAAATTATTTTGACAGTTTCAATCCAAAATTATTTTGGGCTTAATTTAGTTAAGAAAATTATAACCTCATAATTACATTTCCTGCATATAAAGAGATTAATTAAATGTTTATTATATGTTAATGTCAATTACCCGGTTGCTGTGTGTCTATGAATAGTGTCCATAATATAGCTGATTTTTGTCCTTTCGGATAAATTTTTGTTTACGCGTTTATTTACTCTCCATTCCCACGTCTGGAGAAAAAAAATCGTCTAGATTTACGTTTTTAACGATTTAAATAAAATTCTAGGAACAAACTGGAAATTGGAATTTTGTTATCACCTTTATCGCACAAAGGAACTATTCTGCTAAAGATTTGGAGCAGTGATTAATACCGTCTAAATTTGCCTTTTTAGCTTAAGAAAATAAATAATCAAATAATTATTTCGAAATTAATTGCCATACTATACGATGCTTTTATGTATTTATTTGTTTATATCCACTTACCTGGCTGTAATAAATACTGTAATAAATATATATTTTATATTAAGGATCATTATAACGTAAAAAATTATAGTCAGAAAAATCATAAATCATTCCGAGTTCCTTATATATTTTGTAACGAGAAACTCTAGCCGTATAAAATAAATGATTCGATACGTGTATTATCCATAATACTTTGCAACTTTTGCTACTTCAATTTTTTGTGAACTCATCACTGTCGGGAAAAAACAATTAATTTTTCCAGCTAAGGAAATAATCCTGAAGAATACCATATTTCTTTTTCTGTTATTATATATTTACTAAACCATTAAAACTCTTGCCTAATTCATTTAATAAACTCCTTCTTAGGTCAATTGCGTGCTTAAAAAAAAAAAACTGCACAGATAAAAGTCAGGAATAATTATTTAATGCGCCGAACCGAAAAATTTATTTGCAACGAAAACAAATTGATCTCTTCATTGCCCTGAGCATCGATAATCAACCGAGCAGACAGAGAGCGTATCGAAGGCAGACAACTTGCCGTGCTTCATTTATTGTACATAACGCAGAAAATGGAAGCATCAAACCAAGGCTAACGGGGAAGAGAATGAAAAGGGAAAGAGGGAAACGGCGAGCTTTCTATATACTGCGCAGAACTAGCAACGACTACATTTTTTTGCTCCAGCAGTCACAATGTCCCAGCAGCGTGTCTTCAGTCATTTTTCCCGTTGCCCTTCACCTCCTGCTCAACGATCCCTTTCTCATCTTTTTCGCCATCGAAGCGAACCCCTCCGAACGAATTGGAGAGAAAGACAGAGAGAGAGAGAGAGCGAGGGGTAGTTTTTTTCCTCGACACGCGCAATCCCTCTTCTCTTCCTCTTGGACCCAAGCAGAAAAGTGCAAATTGTGAGGGTGAAAACAAATCAGTCGCCATTCCAAAAAAGAGTGTGCAAACGTGAGGAATTACACATTTCTTCCGCGAGGGCTGCTGCCTCGACTGCTGCTATTGAATAAATGAAATTAGATCGTTACGTAAATGTTTAATTAAAGTTCGTCCCCCCCCCCCCCTATCAATCCTTGATTCGCACCTTATCAACTTCTGATTACTCTTTTACGTGACATAGACAATAAAAAATTTAAATAGACTTTTATATTGTCGAATTCAAGCCAATAAATATTGCATCAATTCTCGTAAAAATTGTTAGTTTTTACGTAGGAATATTGATTGCGTTTCGTTGTTTATATCCATTTTAATTGACACTGATTTAATTTACTGCGAATGATTTAGCAAGTAAATCAAATTTTATTGCATTAAAAAAGAAAACAAAAAACAAAAGCTTCGAAAAATATCGCTCGATAAAGCATTAATTTAAGGGCATCTCGGGTCATCAAAAAGAGAGTCGCAAAAGTGCATTTCTTTGCCTCGTTACTGGCAGCTCGCAGATGTAAAAACATCGATATGCCAAGCAGCGAGCGCAGATTATTTAACAATCCTCCGAGCGTACTCGCATACATAAAAATGCATTTACCTGACAAGCATACACGTGGCGCATTTTCATGACTCTTTACGCTAATGACCTCGCACCCCTTTTCTTTCTCTGGCTCTGTGTGCGAGGGTGTGTGTGTGTGTGTGCGTGCGTCGGATCTCGCGAAACGGAGGGAGAAAGAGAGACAAATGATTTGAAACGTTGTCATACCTATATGTATGAACTCGTCGCGTGACTTGGCATCGTGTACATACAACACTCGGCTCTCTCGGCCGCACGCCACACAAATTTTTAACAATTCGCTATTTTATAGAGACGCGAGGATTTCATGATAAAAGCCCAGGCTTATTGAGAATTATTGAACTAGAAACTGTTGCCAAAAATATTTCCAAGCTGCTCTCTGTACGGGCGAAGAATTAACCGAAATTATAAGATATATCTCCCGCTGCACAACGCAGATCGCTCGTAAAAGCGCGAAAATGAATAATATATTTGAGCACTGCGCATAAACTGAAAAGTCTCGCGAAATGAAATAAAAATAAGGGGGGAGCGAGGCAGAAATCTTTGGCCGATAGCCGGCTGAATTCTCTGTGTACTCTTGGAAAATCCCAAAGAAAACATTTGCCGGCGTTAAAAGCCCCGAGAGCTTACGTATAAACGGCCTATAAAAATATTGGATTGAAGAAGCCCGATACGATCACCGCGGGGATTTATCTTTTCGTTTTTGTTCGGCTATAATTTGCCCGTCAAGCGGAGAGCGCCGCGCGCGCCTGCGAAAGAAAAAGAAAAAAAAAAAAACTTTAGCAGACCGCGCGCGGGGCTGAGCAGTTGAAGCGGCAGCCGCGGCTGTCGGACTCGAGATCGAATCACTGGTGCACACGTCATTATTCGTTAATTCGAGTTATTACCCTCGTCGCGCGAACGCGAGCACTGTCGCGCTTCCGAGTGATAATGATCGCCGCGGCGCTCCCTGGATTTTCTGCTCGCCCGGGATAACGGCGGCCCGCAAAATTTATGAATCGAAGGTAAATCACGCATTGATTGCCCCATTCGTTGAGCCTTTTTTTTTATAATGTTCCCAGCTTTATTTATACCCGTCGGCCCTTTTTATGGGCTCTAAATGGTTTTAAAAATATATTGATAAAGTCGTTTTCTCTGTTTCAGGTCAGTACATCATTCAATTCCCGGAATTCGTGTTGGCGCAATAATGGAATTGCTCGCGAGAAATGGACTGCGAGTTATGGCATTTTGCGAGATTCAATAACGCTAAGATAATGCATATAACTTATTTGTCATTCTAAATATTAATTAAACGGAATAACTGGTTGAATTAATTAATTTGAGAATTCAAGCCAATTGTATTTTATTTATTTTTCGTTTATTTTCATTTTAAAGCTTTAATCTTTTTCAATTCTACATTCAATTTATTGAATTACGCAAACAATCCCGATTATTCACTTCTTGATAATTTTTCAACCGCAATAAACGCAATATTTCACCGAGGTAAGAAGTTGTGCAACAACAGTAATAAATTGTACATGTATAAAAAACTTTGAATAATTGGATAAAATCTTTTAAAGCTTTGATTGCAAAAGGTAGCTTTCCGAGGCTCAAAACGGCGCGCGAATCAAACTGTTTGCCGCCATAAGGCAGTGCAAAGAATATCGGTCGTCGAAAATAAAAACCGCGCCAGATCCTCCTCAAACAGTAGCAAAGCTCCCGGGCGAAGCCATCCGCAGCGCACATCTGAAAAGCAAACCTCCGCAAAAAGATTGGCAACGCAAACCGTACTGGGATCGCTGCGGCAGCGGCGGCGGCGGCGGCGGCAGCGAGTAGGGCAAATATTGTTCGGCATGCTCGTTCACATTACAGGACATCACATCGGCGCTAATTTCGCTGGCATGCTCATTCTGCAAACCGCGAGGGGCTCGCCAGTCGAACGTGCGACGCAGAATTTCAAAACGCAAGCTCTCTCCCTCCCTTTCACTATCCCTCTCTCTATCGGCCTCTCTGTCGGCCCGATAACAACGGGATCCGGTATATACGTCAAGGCAGCGGCAGTCGCTGGATCAGTAGTCGAAGCGCGCCGCGCGCCAGACGCAAGCCACGTAGGGGTTGACGCTGGCAACACAGCGTACACACAGATCCACGTAGAGAAGAAAGACTCGAGAGGGTGGAGATTGGCTCGCGCAAAGCTCGTTGCCGCAGCGGCGCGCACTGCACGGCTTCAAATCCCATTAAGGCTTGTCTACAGTGCGCGAGGCCCGTTACGTTTAATGATAAAATTAATACGTTATCAGGGACGCTCGGCTGTCCGCGCGTGTCTAATACTTTCGAATTAACCGCGCGACTGTCAAATGGCTCGCGGGGCAGCAGCTCTCTCGAATTTTTAGAGCATTCTGATGAAAACGCATCGCGGACGGGGTTAATTCGCCGCTCAAGTGTTCGGTCAAAAGTTGCGCCAAAAAGCGCGGGCACCCTTCGGCGGGAATTCGCTCGAAGTGGGCAGGAGCGGTAAAAAAAAAAAAGAAAAAAAAAGAGCACGACACGCACTTCGTCACGGTCGAGCTCCTCTCTAAGCTTCCGTGAGAATCGGTCATTCGGGAGTGTAAAAAAGCGCTCGCGAGCGTGCACGATCCACAGCCGTATAGCCTGCGAAAACAATTGTCCGCCGACCTTTAGAGGCGGCACTGCTTTCACGCTCCGCACACAAAACAGCCGTGGAGAAAGAGCGAGAAGGAAGTAGCGAGGCGTCCGACGTAACGAAGGCAAACACCATGTCGCCTGGGATATCACGTAGATGGAGCGAAACAGTAGTAGTACCAGCGCCGCTCCTCTTATATATGTACATACCGGGGAAGCTTCTGCCTTTCTCTCTCTCTCTCTCTCTCTCTCTCTCTCTCGCTCGCCGTCGGACGGGCGCGTAACTAGGGATCTAGTTATCAACGACACCGATGCTTTAATAATGGCGTTTCACCGGAGCTAAATTTGTCATTCGTTAATTTATACGTCGGCCCGCTGTTCTCCCTCGCTCTCTCTCTCTCTCTCTTTCTCTCGTTCCGGTATGTGCATATATAGAAGGTGGCGGCGACATCGGCCTCCCGCTCCGACCGAATATGTATACGTAATATGCACGTTTGTAATGGTATAACCTCCGCTCGTGTGATGAATATGATGCGCTGACAAGCTTCATTGCACTCACTCTCCCGGCTGACTCCATTTAATACCTTCGGAATTCGTTAAAAAACTTGATGAGCTTGCTTTTGTTTGCCGCAAAAAGCTGACTGTACAGATAGAGAAAGAGAGAGATCATTGCATTTCGCGCTATTCGAATTATACTCGCAATTGGATTTCTGCTAGTAATGGCTCAATTATGACGAAGTCATTTATTGAGAATGATGTAGCACGCGGAATATAATTGTTTTTTTTAGCATGCATTTGTGTAATGCGTTCTACGAAAGCTACGGTGCGTGACGAGGAGTCGAGAAAATGTTTGCATTTATTAATAAAATGCTCACCGGGTCGCTTTAATACCAATTATTTTATTGGTTGATACACAGTGAAATGAAGTATTTCGATATCAAAGTGCAATTTCTTTGATAACCAAAATGAATGTGCCGTGTGCGAAAGGCTATTCGGTAAATGAATGAATACGGGTTATATATACACAACCGAATCCATTTGTGTAGATTAAAATAATTTCCCGACACAAAAGAAAATACTGAAATTAAGAAAAAGAATACAGTCACGTTCACGAGGAACATCTCGTATCAATAAATCCTTCTTTTACATTAAATTAAGTTTTAAAAGCCCGAAACAGAAAGCGGCACAAGTCACTTTAAGCTTTAGCCAAAACAAACGTCCCTTATTATCACGTAATCCCCTTAACGTTAAAGACGCAATTACTCGCTCTCTTTCTAATTTAAATGACCGCGAGAAATAATCCTCCCTCAAGAAAAACGCATAGACAATGACCCCCTCGGATTCATTAGTTAAAGCCTTTCGCCCTTTTGTCCTGCATTAGCAAGCCTCCCTCCTACTCTCGCATTCTCTCTTTTCCGGCGCCTCTCTCTCTCTCTCTCTCTCTCTTTCTCCCTCGCCGGATAACCAGAGCGGACAATCAAATTTCTCGCTTTCGTTACTTCGTTTCCCGAGGCCGAAAATTGCGGCGTCGCACGCGCCGCTCGCCAAAACGTGCACACAGCTACATCCGGCCATAGGAAGCGCAATACATACATCCTCGCATAAACGTCTAGCGTCGCGGCAGGGGGGTGAGGGGGGGTCTGCTTTCGTGAGCCGCGCGTTCGCTCCCCCGCGAAAAAGAGTGGCGCGCGGGCGCGCGGGAAAACGTTAATTTTACGGGATTTCCGATAACGGGGGAGGAGAGCGGGGGGGGGGGGGCCGTAAAATTTACGGTCCTCGTTGCGCGCTTGGCCCTCTCCCCCAAGAGCCTGCCGCGCGCGCTCACGCACGCTTAAAGTGAAAGTTAACCGATAAACAACGCCGGGAAGGAGAGGGACGACGATGTGGGGATAAGTGTGCCTTCGCGTTTTTCGCTTTATTAGAGGCCGCCGCGACGAGGGAGGCCCGTTTCTTTTCGATATTAAAGGAAACTGGCTGAGAAAAGGGGGTATTAATTGGCGCGTAAAGATCGTAATTGGTCGCTCGCCCACGCTGAATGACGTGCGATTTACCCAGTTGAGCAGGCGAAAATTGTGCGCCATTAATAATTGTTTTTGTGAAAAAAAAAAAAAAATTGCATGCCGCTAATGTCGCGCCGAGTAAATTATCTTCTCCTCGTTGCGGGGAAATATCCATCACACGAGATACGCTCGAGTAATGCATCATACTAACATAAGTAAAAGTTTCGCGATAGCAGAGTCGGAATGTGCGTGCAGTTTTACGTCTGCATACGTAAGGCGCGAAAGGACTTATTAAATGGCGTGTTCGCCTTGTCTCGTGAGAAAGAGAGCTTCTAAGTGCTCGGCCGGATGATTATCAACCGATTGCGTATATACGAGCGAGAGATCGTAAAAAAGGAGAGAGGGCAAAAGGAAAACTCGAAAGGAAAGCGCTTCCGATAAAACAAAAGTAGCTGGTAATAAAGATTGGAGAGACATTTACGGAGCTCGAGGTGTTCCGCCGATTTATCTCGACGTGTCACAGGAGTATGAAGTGTTAATACCCCCGTCGTTTAGAGGATACTTGTAACGAACGTAAAAAAGAGTAGAGAACCTTCTCGGGATTCGTTATAAATATCCCCGCCTTTAGCAGCCAATTTGCGATTCCTCGCGAATGATCTAATGCGGCATTGTAAAAGGTATCGCGGTAGAAATTGGAAAGAAAAATAAAAGAAAGAGGAAGAATTTCTTATTTAGAGGGGGGGTTAGGGTCTCGGCTCCGAGAAAAATCACACGCCATCGACAAGTATAGATTCACCCTCGTTCATTCGAAAGAGTAACGCAGCGGAAGCTTCGGTAGCGGGGTTTAATATTTATTCGCAAAAGTCGAGTCAATACAAGATTCATGGCTCCGAAGTGTCAAGGTGAAAGGGAATAAAAATTTTAGACGCGCTCTACATTCCCTCTTGTCTGAGAGCCGCGTCGCGTACAGAGTAAGGTATTTCGGTACCTCTCGCTTCTCCCTTGATTTTCCACGCAGGGCTTTCGCGGATATCAAGTCGTGCGAAAGACTGTTGACACGCTCGATCGGATACACGGGATTCTCAATGGATCAGGGCGAGAGAGAGAGAAAGAGAGGCGAGCCAGACGAGAGCTGAATAGTTAAATTTGTGGTCGATAGAGAGAGAGAGAGAGAGAGACAGAGAGAGAGGCAAGTGCATCGCTACGCTCCTATGAAAAATTCACGCCTGCTGACAAAACCCTCTCTTTCTCTCGCTCGGCTCTTTCTGCAATTCGTCCGCTCCGGGCTCTTGTCTGGCTTCGCTCGGCGCGCGGGAAGGGAAGGGAGCCCGATGGAGTTTGCACGCGCGCGGCGAAAGGAATGTGGACGTGATGCGGCGGGAATTAGCGACCCCCCCGGCTTTGGAAAATCATTTTCGATCCGGCGCGCGCGAGACCGCGGCGTGGGCGGTTTTTTGTTTGCACACACGAAACACGCGCAAGCCTCTAGGATTTTCCGGAATTTCTCGAGGATCCCGTAGATGTTATAAGAAGTTATAAGCCAATGGGGAATTGGCTCGCGGGATTCGCTCTCTCGCTCTACCCGCTAAAGCGTTAGCGATGTATCAGTGCTGGGTGAGTGCACTTGTACGTGTAGCAATTTTAGACATTTTTTTGACTTGCAGCTCGCAGTTCGGACTCGAGAGTAGAGGCTAAATAATTTATTAAACTGTCTGAGATTGTTTTTTTACTCGCATGCAGACGTTTCATTATTTTTTAAAAGCACTTTGTAGCGTCAGTTTGTGTATTACATTTCTATAAAGGAAAATTATTGAGAGAAAATTCATCTGTGAAAAAATTACAGTTTCATAAATTTCACTGCTTTAGAAGTTAAATTATTTCATCAATTTTGTAGTCGCATCGGACGTTTGACATAATTAGAGTTTTATAAATTGTAAAGTGTTGAAGCGTGAATTGAAGTTTATTAAAAAAATTTCGTATAATATTTTATATTAAGTCATAAAAATCCTTACTAATGAAATATTAATTTCAATTCGTTTTTAATGAAAAAATATAATGTAATATCTGACTCTGTAGGAATCAATATATATAAATTATAAAATTATAGATTGTTTTAGTACAATTATCTCTTATTCTTTACAGGTCAGTCACTTAAAAATAAATAGACGGGAAATGTTGATGATTAATCATATAAAACGAGAATAATTATACGATTATTCTCCATGCCATTATAATGCAATATTTATTATTTGTTCTGTAAAATTATCCGATATTGACTGCTTACAGATTATTCGTAACGGTGCATGCAGAAGCTTGGAAAACCTGCAAATTTAAATATAATTATTACAATAATATGTCGAAAAATCTCATTTTTTAAATACAATAAATGGACGTTTAACAATGATAAATATTTGACCCTTTTAGCAGTTAAATATCATGCGTTAGGTATAATGAAAGTAATTAATTTCTAAAGACGTCGAGATGCTGTCGAAGCATTAGAATTTTTTTTTAACATTCCGAACGTTTCGACGGAAGACGCGGAGGGAAGGACGAATACGAGAGTGCCGAGGAGAAAAGAGAAGGAGAAATCAGAGAGCCATCCAGAGCCATATCTTGGGGGAGTAGCGTCGACATGACCGGCGTGCTAATTTTATCCTCTGACAAACGCTGCAAGCCAATGAAAATCCGCTTGCTGACCGCAGACCGGCGGGCAGCTCGGTGCGGCGCAGCAATTCGTTAATTGGGGTTCGGGCTGCTGCGTCTTCGCACACACATACGTAATTTCACGCTGCTCTTTTGCATTTCGGCCGCGTTTTCTGTCCCTGCTTCCGTCCGGCAACTTGGCACTCTCGGCGAGTGGAGTTAATTTTTGCCGGGATCGCTCTCTTTTTCCCCGAGTGCCCTCGCCGAGTCTCGATGGCGAAGCTAAAACAAGCGCGAAAAAGCAGCGAGGCTTTCTGCTCGGGGCGCGCGCGGTCAAGTGCCGAAACGGTAACATTGGTCGATTGCCGGTGAGGCGCGCGTCGCTGTGTGCACGTGTAAAAGGTCGTGTTCGACACGGATCGCGTCTGATTAGAATCGTGCTCAAGCGAAATCCGTTCGACGAACGGGCCGCTAAACAGAGACGCACACGCGCACCGAGCAGCGCCTCCGTGCCAAGCGGCATCGCGAAAGGATAACCGCGATCAGCCGCCGAAGTAGAGACGCAAGTTTCCGCTAAGCAAACGCTCCGGCTTATTGCCACTCGATCCGCTTGTTTGTGCCTTTAGCCGTCACTTCTTCCTTCTCGAGATTCGGTGCGGTGCACTTCTCCCTCTTTCTGCCACTATATATATATAATGCTTGTTTGCAAAGGAGCCGGTCGACGGTTGGTCGATCCTATCGATCTTCCTTCTTTTTCCTTTTGGCTCCGCGAAAATGCTTTTGCACGGAGGATTAGCGGGAAATTCGGGTATATTGAATTCCGTGCAAGGCTGTTTGCGTTTCATCGCTGTGAACGCCTTACTTGGATTTACGAAGTATCGTAAATGGAAGTTTTTGGGCAATCGAGGTAGTCCCAGCACCTTTGCCGGAATATTCACTTCGATTGAATTTGAAATGCTGCTGGTGTTTGGATGAGGACTATAGAGGTGATCAATTTCTCCAATATTAATATGCAACGGAAACTAGATTATTTTGCCTTGTAAATAAATAATTATTAGTAAACGAAGAAGAATCTTTTCTCTTTCTCCAATCAAATTAATTGAAGAAGAAAGAAATTAAAATATTAACAAAAAGGGAATTAACAACTTGACCCAGTGTTTTATCGCTCTTAATCTACAATTTATGTTAACACTTTATGGAAAATTATTATATTTTAATATACCAAATTATAATACTTGTTAATA
>UCOL01004654.1:0-13934 GCA_900474335.1 Ormyrus nitidulus
AAAATTACTATGTCACATAGTAAAAATTGATATAATTGAAGTATATCCCGCGGTTAATACAAAACATAGTAATTTTTCTTACATTTGTATTAAATTTTATTAGAACATTTCTCTCAGTGTAAGAGGAAGCACGAGCGTACATCGGCAATGGATTTAAACCGTCATCGATATTCGAGTTTTAAGTTCGAATTTTTATATCTCGAGCGCAGATGGGCAGAAAAACGGTCGTATCGTGAAACTTGGCAATCCGTAGCTATCCCCCCCCCTTTTTTTTTATTCTTCGAGAGCACGACTGCTCATAGACGTCACGGATTATGCATATTTTCAAGCTACATCGGTCGCACATCTTTCCTTTTCTATTAGTATGACAAATTGCCGTAAAATATATTATGTATATAAAAATCGTAGAAATTCGGCCGAGCAGCTTTCGAGTCGTTTTCGCATGAATATTCTAGAATGAAAAATAATGTTAACATTACCTGGCAGCATCATTTTTTTTACGTACATTTAATCCTCGTAGGAAATAATTAATTTTGTTTGTGCGGTAATCATAAAAGCAGCTCTACGTACGTTTCGCTTTTATTATGACGCAAAAAGTAAACAAGGGCAAAAGCTTGTAATTAAGTACCTTTTAGAAACTTTTTGAACGTCCTCCATTAAAGCACAATTTTTTCTTAATCAATTTATAAATATCGTAAGTTTTACAATAAAACGTTTTCCCAATAAAAAATGCAAGGATTTGAATAAAAAATAAAAAGGGGAAATACATTTAATTGACTACCTCCTTTTATCGCCCGATAAAGCAAGGAAATCTCGTCTTTGAAAAGGAGTAGTCTTCTTCTTTCACGCAGCTTTTAAAACCCTTTTAAATTAGCATTTATTTTACCATAACAAGCTATTCAATTAATTTTCTTATTCAAATAATAAAAAAAAAGTTCCCGAGATGAGACGAATGAAATATCTCTCTCTCTCTCTCTGTGATAAAAATTTTTTCGAACTTACAATCCGCATTAATTTGTGAGCGGATATTAAATTCCGCCGAGTTCGAAGCACGAGAATTATTGTCTCGTGTGTTTAAAAGCACGAACGCACATCTAAAATGTGCTCAGACGCAATTCATTAAGCCTCTATACGCAAGAACTGGTAGAGTACATAGTTCAACGCTGGGATTGAGCGGCACGATATAGGTGCATTGTACGCGGAAAGAAACGCGCAATTGTCTGGTAGGTCTTTCATCTCGGGGAGCGTGGCGCCGAGCGATCGATGGCTTCGCAGTAGAACGCCTCACTCGAACTAATTCCGAGCTCTCTTATATTCGCCCCCTCGCACGCGAAAAAGCCAAAGACACGCTTGGGAGCTTACACGAACAAGCCGAGGAGCAATACGTAGCAGCGGCCGCGGCGGCGGCCGCGGCGGCGGCGGCGGCAGCAGCAGCTCGGGAATTTGGGTCGAAAAGCTTCCTCCATCCCCTCCCCCCCTCTCCTCTCTTCGGCATTAGCTAGATAGAGCTCGACTCCCCGGCAAGTTCTCCGCGTCTTAACTGTGTATTTTACTACGTTGGAACTGGTGTACTCGAACGGTTCGAAGAACATTTTTCGAATTCTCTTTCGTTTTTTCCGTTTCATCGTGCTGCTTTGTAGGAAATGAAGACACAAATCTGTGTATGATGTTCAACGACTGCATGTTATACGTACATTTTCATTACGTTTCGCGATTTTAGTGCGAACGTAATATGAGATTGCATATTTAGGTATTTGCTTTGACGGCCTTCGCGCACATCGGTAAATCAATTCTTATAAACTACAGGTGTACTCAAAGGTTTGAGCACGCTTTCAAGTTTTACAGTTAAATAAGTTTATACCTTTATACAGGTATAATTTTGTGATGAATACTGCAGGGTTATTCGTAAAACCTTAAATTCGAAAGTCATTTCAGTCTCTTAAAAATGCTGTCAATATTATTGCTTTAAAGGTTTATTTAAAAAAAATATAATAACATAGTAATATTAAAAAAAAAAATTAATTAATTAATTTTAAAACTTTTGTAGTTCGCAGCGCTATTTTAAATAAAGCTAATATGAAAAAAAATTTTTATTAAAATTTTTTAAGGAGAGTTCATTTTATGAACATTCTTCTCAATATCGTAGCTTTTTATAAAAGACGAAGTTAATAATAATATGCACTTAAATCTAAAATTTATATAAATATTCTCAAACTTTTGAGCGGCAGTGTGTATTATATTTTTTTTTTTGTGATTGATATTATTATTCATAGATTATTTTATAGTTTGGAAGCATCTCGTTCATAATTCGGATAATTCGTACTTGTATTACAAGCTCATGAAATAGATAAAGTAATCAAGAATTTGAAATAATATAAGTGCAATACATTATCTGTATGTGTTTCTACTTTGACAGATGTATTGATTAATTTAAGGTAAAATAAACGTTTTTTTTTATAAATTAGAAATTACTAATAATTTAGACTAAAAATTAGACTTTCAAAAAACTAAAAGAAAGATTTAAAACAATACATTCTGTGAATTAATATTAATAGCCGAAGGTTTATGATTTCCTATCACCCTCAAGAGACGCTATTAAAATATATTTCACAATAATAATTTACACCTGTTGTAAGCGCTTCTAATTGGGAATTCCTCGGGGATTTTGAAGCCTAATGCATAATTTTACTCTCATATTAAATACATGCGTAATTTTAATTTTATTACGAATAAAGCACAGCTAGTCTCAGTTATAATTACGCGTACGTTTGATGTAGATATTATATTCAGGACATATTGTTAATTCATTTTTATGTCCATTTGCAATCTATCAAATTTACTATACAATATATACTATAATAAATAAAGTTTAGATTAATTAAAATTGTGACTTTGCAAATATAATTAAAAACTAAAATCAATTAATTAGTAAAAATTAAAAATAATCATAAAAGTTAATTTGTAATTTAGGAATACTTGATCATACTCCGTCTATTAGAATGAGAAATATATATAAAATCTGAAAAATTCATTGAAAAAACAATTTTTGTAAACCGATAAGTTTTACTTATGTTTTTAATTATGACGTTCAGTCTAACAATCATTAGTAAATCACAAATGGAATGCAAACCTTCTGTATTCTTCAGTACGAAACCCGCATTAATTAAGTCTCGTCTGCCGCTTAATGAGTACAGTCACCACCACTTACTCCACTTTGACGAGTAAACCCACGATCTGTGCCGGCGTTAATGAATATAATTGAAAAAAAAAACCGCTGCGAAAAATTTCGCCCGTCCCAAAGTAGCCTACATCAATCACCTTGCTCCCGGTCGCCTTTTAAAGTCCACCGCGCAACATATTACTTTCGTACGCGCACGTGCCACATCGAAGCCAGAAAGGAAGCGCGCGCGCGCACGTACCTCATTTCGCCGGCTGGTGCCGCTTCCCCTTTTTTCCTCGGCGCATTCCTGCCCTTATCCTCCCACCCCCTCCCGATGGACCGGTAATTGCCTGGGCTCCTACGCGGCTACTCGCTCTCGGACGATTACGCGCGCGGCTCGCCGGTTTATTGCCTTAGCTCTCGCTTTTCCGCCGCGGCAAAACACCCCGGCACATCTCCTCTCCTTTATCGTCCTATAATTTTTGTGCCCCCGTCCGTTTTCCCGAGAGCCGCGCGCGCGCGAAAGTTTCGCGAGAAATCGAACGAGATTTACGGATACACGCTGATGTAGGATAGTTGCCAAGCGCGCTCTCGGGCTTATTAATTGATTATTTATGGGCAAGAAAGAGAGAGAGAGAGAGAGAGAGAGAGGGGGGGGGGAGGTGAGATTGGACGAGCGCGAATCGGCCCTTATTAAATACGTGATAAGCATCGTCGACCCGGTTTCAGTTCGTGCGCGCAGGTGAGATTGCGCTGATGAGGGCGGCGTGAATTACTGCCGTGTTTAACAGGATTCAACAACTGTTTCCCAACCGCTCGTTGGCATTCGGCGCGCGACTCCCTTTATTTCGCATTCTCTATATTAAACGCGAGCTTTCGTCTTTGTTTCGTTCCTCTTTTGAAAAAAAGTGTTTTTCTCTCTTTTCTTTGCAGCGGAACAGGATAAACTTGAAATTATAAAAAATTACTATACTTTGAAGCGGAGAAACGGACTTGCAGTATGCCAAAAATTTACTAAAATTTAACATGTTTTTATTAAAAATTAGTAAAAGTATAGTAATTTTTTGACATACTGCAAGTCTGCCTCCCCATTACGTGAAATGTAAATGTGAAAAGTAAATCTTTTTCGATATTTTTTACTTACGAGTTTTCGTTTGCACAGAAATGTGGTTAAACTTACGCTACGGAGAAGTATTGGATATACGTAAACTGTGGTGGGCAACTCACCTGAAACATAAAAAAAATTGCGTAATTAGTGATTTTTATTTAGAAACAGTATCATTTTCATTTAAGTCGTGAACATTTATTGCAAACTAAAAAGCTGCGATCTCGTGCAAGTAATTTGCTTCTTGTCGTTTGCCGCCAATAGCGTCAAAGTGGTTTATACTCCCAATACGCGTAAGTGTAAATATTCATGCATCTAATTGGTACATTTTTTAATCTCTTTTCTGGTAATTTTCAACGGTACGGTTTTCATTTCAAATAAATTCTAATCCCACTTCGTGCGACCTCGATTAAAAAAAAAAAAAAAAAAATTCAATATCATTGAAAAAGAAACGTTGAGCGCATAGACGTTCTATGCACTCCCTCAAAATGTTGAAGAGAACGCCGTGCCGAAAAACGGTACTCGCCGAAAATTCGAATTGTCAAAACGAGAAGCAGAGAAAAATGGCCAGGGCAAGAGAGCAGCGCTCGGGGAGAGAAGTTTCCCAAGGAGGTGGACTCGTTATTTCCATTTCTTTCAAATATCGATGTCTCTTTCTGAAAAGCAAGTAAAGGAGTTGCCGAGCCGAGGGAACGTTATCAAAAAGAGACGACACTCGCGCGCTCACACGGACAGACACCTCGCGCATTCCGCTTGGATTATTGGATGGCGAAAGCCTGCGGAGAGCATCAAAAGCCAAAAATTTCTAAAGCACGCGGAGGCCTTATTTCCCCGTGGTGCGCGCGCCGAGAGAGCTTTGTTTTTGTTAGCTTCCCGCGCGCAACCCGAACAACGCCTCTTCTCGCCTTTTTCCGAGAGAAAATGTAGGTGAAATTGCGAGAGAAAAAAAAAAGGATCGCGCGATTCTCCAGTGAAAATGGAACATTTTCGATTCTTCCCTGTCGGGCTTCGATTATCTTTCTTCTCTTTTTACTGAAACTAACTGTTTTGAATTTTCGCCGGGGAAAAAATTAATTTTTTAAATTCCATTTTTACTGCTCCCTTATAAGAATTGGAATTATTTTAAAAAAAAGTAAGTGCTTCGTATATGTTTTTATTGAATTTTTCTACCTGAAAGTTATTTTACTATGCAATGTACGCAAGTTCAATTTTTTTTCTTTGAAACATATATTATCCACGAGTATAAGATAAAATATTTTATAAAAAGGAATATATTAACAGTTTAAATAACAATCTACATATGTTATATATTATGTTTGAACAAGTCATAATGAACTAAAGCTAAAGAAATATTGTTTGCTACCTCTTTTCTTCGTTTAAAAGAAGTTAAAATAACGAGATCATTTCCTGGAAAAAGTAAGCTTTTCTGCTTCTTTTTATACTGATTTCATTTTTAAATTAAATTAAATAATTTCAAAAAATCAATGTCAAAAAATTTTTCGTTACTTTCCTCACATTATTTGTTTAGAACAAAATATTTTCAAACGAAACAACATAAACTAAATTTAAAAAAAAAAGAAATTGATATTTATATACCGGCAGTACGAAGTTGAAAAGAAAAGCGAGAACGGTTATAACGAAAAAAGTTACGCAAATTTGTTCTACTATACAGAACGGAATTAATCGGAAAAACTAAACCGGAAAAAAAGTCTCTTGCCTCCCCCCCCACTACCATTTCGCCATCGGCATACGGAGCAAAGCCAACAAAACGAGCGGAGCGCCGGTAAATCGAGCCAGGGTCACAATAAGCGAAGGGAACTTAATTTTTCCGTCTTTTCCCTCTTCCTACCCCAGAGCTAAAACAGAGCGGCGGCGGAAGGAGAAGGAAGAACAAAAAAATAAGGACAACAGCATCGGCTGGAATCCCGGCGGCAGCGTTTCGACGTTCCCATTAGAAGAAAAACACGTATATAGCTGTATATAGGAGCCGATCCTGTGTTCGTTTCTCCTCCTCCCACCTTCGGCAGCGTCATCGTCGGCAATGCGACTACCGGAGAGAGACTCGGGCGGAATTCGATTATAAATGAGATTCCTTTGTCAATTTGCATCGAATGGAGTGCAGCATATAAACTCGACTTGTCTTTCTGCGGGGGGGAGGGGGGATTTAAAGGAAAAGAGAGAGAGAGAGAGAGAGAAGCTCTGTAGAGGTGAATAAAAATTGCAAATTAGGTTCGCGGAAATTAATGTCACTGCAGTTTGCGGTTGCGCATTCGGGCTCGCCAACTAATTACTATGACTCGAGTACAAACTTTCGTTTATTTCGTTCGGAAATTCGAGTAGGCAATTTTGCCGCAGCGAATTTACGAGTTTAAAAAACAAAAAAAAAACAAAAAATAAAGCAAAGTCAAGAATACCTGCCCGCGGCTGCTAATTGAGAAATTCTTTATTCAGCGGCTGTACAAAGTAAGAAAATCCTGCTCCGTTAGAGTGTATTTACACTTTTGAAACTCAAGAGATTGCGCAGCACTTATAAGCTCGTTATCAACACCATTAGTATATGCATATACATACAGTTACAGGGCTTTGCAGCCTCCCGACAGTATATTGTATTCAGACAACGCAATGGCATTTTCGAGAGACGATGTTACCGAATCGGAATTCTAAATCAGTATGTCATTTCGATTTTCAGCATTGAAAATAATGGGATAATTCATTTCTGCAGTAGCTGCGTAACTTAAAACCATTATTCCGAGATAAAATCACCTCTCATAATAGAACTCAAATGAATTAATGTATATTAATTCAACTTGTTATAATATTGACTTTTTCGAAGTGGATTGAAAATAATTTAAAAATATCCATAAATTTAAATATCGCAGCAACCGCAAAATGCAAATAGATGCGAGACGAATGAAAAAGTCGCGATGATCAAAAACAGATTAAACGAGATCAGTTAAAAGACGATGTATCCGCAGGTTCGACGTTAAAATCCCAGGTATATTAAAAAAACTTGGCGGGAGAAAGTGCGAGAATGCACAAACACGTGGAGTTACAGTCAGGCGGGCTAATTTCGCGCGATAGAGACTTTAAAATATTCAGCCGTCAGTTCATATTCCACCGTAGAGCCCAGGAGCAGGTCGCACGTAGCGGACAAATCGTTCTCCTATATATACATATGCGTAGATCCGTACCGCTCGACGCGGCATCGTGATTATTTATTGCCGACGCCATACATAAATGAAATCGCCGCGCGTTTATAATAAGCGGACTCTCGGCGTATGCATTCATGCATATACAAGTATAATACTCGCGGCTCGACTCGCGCCGCGCGCGCATTTCACGCGCGGCCATCGACGAGCGTTTCGAGATTCAAAGGCGCCTCTCTCTCTCTCTCTCCTCGTGTTTTCCCGGCGAGTTCCTGCTTTGGATCTGACGCTAATTTATTGGATGGAGTAACGGAGGCCGACGGATAAGGACGAACGGATTATTATCGTAAATGAGCATTAATTATCGCGGCTCGCTGACGGTAAATGTGTACTGTGGCCTCTGTGTAGATCGGAAATTTGAGTTTTAATTTTTTCTAGAACCCAAGCGTTATGAATACGGGGCTTCGGGGGATCACATCCCAAAGCACAAATGTTATTGTGTATCTTAAATTATTTCATTTATTGTTCAATTTCGCTGTAGTATAACGGGATATTTGAGAAACTTTTTTAGTTTACCGAAGCTATTTTCTCTTAATCGAATAAACTAAAGCTACGATTCTGTCTCGTGTCATATTTGTTGGTAAATACAGCTTTTATCAGCTCGCATAAAGTTGTTTGACACCGATAGCCAGAGTACAACACGTCAAGTCAGTTTTAATTAAAATTTTTTAAATTCAATTATCTCTGTTTATTGCTTCGAGAACGTTTTAAAAGTAAATAGTAAACTTAAATAAAAGATAGACAAAGTTTCTCGGCATTTCCAGAGTTTGATAAGGAATTTGATAAAACTTGCGCAACTGTTTTCCTGGCCCACGCTTCTATTTAAAGAAACTTTCCAAGAGGCTTTTTGTCACTGATGCTAATTTACGTTGTAAACCTGTGCACTAAATTTTGAGAGAAGGCACTGGTAAAACGATGAGAAAAGTAAAAGTGTATAGCGTCTATTGATTTAATAATTTATCGAGCGAATTAACACCGCAGGACAAATGCGTTCGTATCAATTTCCTCTTATAATAGAATCCATTAGACTGTGACGACTAATGACCACTTATTCTATATGTAATCCGTTCTCAATCGTTATCATAAATCAGTATTGACTTTCTTTTAATCTAATTGAAAAGTGTAAAATAATATTTCATTTCAAAGCTTTTCATCTGAAAATAATGGCATCGACACTCGTCGTATTTGACAAATTTGAAATTATAACCACAGTTGATAGTATTATTTGAAGAATTTTTGAGTCTTAAAAACGTCTAATTTAAAAGAAAAACGGGAGCAGCTGTCAGCAAAATGAATTAAAATTAGATTAATCGAATTAAATTTTTTAACGAGCCAAAATTTTTCCGCGAATTTTTAGTAAATGAATCGCGAATTAAACAGGTTTTTCTGCAATAATTTTTGCGTGATACGGGACAAATGAGCCTATTTAGAGCA
This sequence comes from Ormyrus nitidulus, assembly GCA_900474335.1. Taxonomy (NCBI): domain Eukaryota; kingdom Metazoa; phylum Arthropoda; class Insecta; order Hymenoptera; family Ormyridae; genus Ormyrus; species Ormyrus nitidulus. The sequence goes on from UCOL01004654.1 coordinate 8,906, forward strand.
ATACTATTAATACTTTGCAAAAGAGCTTATTTTCACTGAGAAACCAAGGTTTGTAAAATTTACAAAAATATTTTGTAAAAATTACCAACCTAGTTGGTAAAGCGATCACTAGACTACGAGAATGAAAATTTTTACCAACTAGACTGGCAAAAATTACAAGCTAGTTGCTAAAAATTACAAACCTAGTTGGTAAAAATTTTCATTCTCGTTGTCCGTGATCGCTTTACCAACAAGGTTGGTCATTTTTACAAATATTTTTGTAAATTTTACAAACTTTGACTTCTCAGTGTACCTACAACTAAAACTTTTGAAACGTATATTTAAAACTCTGTTCAATATTAAAGCCCAAAAAGTTTCACATATCAATATCAATGCAGAAAAAATCTCTTTCAAATAAATTTCAAGCCCACTAAAATCTCGTTAAATCCATAAAATAAATTAAAAAAAAAAAAAAAAAAAACGGAGCTTGCAATCGTTTTTTTTTTGTTTTTAAAGAATCCGGGCGAATCGCGTCAAAGGCGTGCGACGCATGCAAAAATTCCTGAAATACTCGAAAGGCAAACAACAACGGCGGTCGCAGCAACGTGGCGCCCGTCGGCGGCGACGTCGGAATTCCACCATTTTTAGAATGGCTTCTATATATAAAACGCAGCGCGCGCGAGAGAGAGAGAGAGAGAGAGGCGCAAGGGCGGAGAGCGGGAGAGTGCTCGAGTTGTGTAAGAAGCGCACTTAAAGCTTTCGGCGCCTGTATCCTCTCTCCCTCTCTCGCTCGCGCTCGGCCACTTGCCGGGCGCAGCTGCTGCGTGAAAATCCGCGAAACAATGAGTCATCTCGGAGAGAAATTTTTTCCCAATTTCGCTTCGAGTGGATGCCGGCACGCCTCCTTTTCAGTCGAGAGCAGTGCAGCGCCGCCGCCGCGGGCGTCGGATCGTTATATTCGCTTTTAATTGGAAATTGAGCGAGTTACCCATTTTTTTTTTTTTTTTATCTATGCGCATCTCGGTCCGCGCTTTTAATTGGGATTTCTATAGACGCGGCGGTAAGCGCCTATTCATATTGAATCGCTGCTCCGAGCTTTTTGAGACTTTAATTTTCTGTGATCCGATGCGGTACTTGATCATTTGAAACCGCAGTGGGACTTGGCCGCTTGCTGAAAAAGAAATTCAGCCCGAAGAAAGCTTTGAAAAGGCAAAGAGATTTCATATCGCCGTGCATTAATCCGATAAAATAGTCGCTTCTTTTCGTTATTATACGTTTAACGCTTGACGTATTATATGTTAAATGTTCCGCGACGCAAGAGCGTTTTTAATTACCTGCGTAATTAAAATGCAAAATTGATTGTTTATGCTCAAAGGACGGGTGTAGTTCAATATCGTACTTTCGAAAATAAAATCAGCGCAGTCGGTATTCAAATCGTAATTGATTTTCGACTGACGACTCTTTCCTGCCCAGTAGATTATCACTCCCCTTTCAAATGGAATACTTTATTTTGAATTGATCAAGGGAGTGCGCATGAAGCGTTAAAATCAAAATACAAAATCATTCAAAATTTAAATTCACTCCTGTGCAAAACAAATATTTCCCCTCGAATATTCATAATCGAGTTGCATTCATGACTCGAGTTTTTTGGCCACCGCCATGCAGTTGTATTGAATAAGAAGATTTATATTTTATGTGTGGCCTCTATATACTAGGAAACAGAGGTGCAAGGCAGAGCTGGAAAATGGTAAAATGTAAATTTCTCAAAAGCTGCAGGATGAAATGGCTTTACCTTTTATGCTAAAGCAAATTAAGACATTTAGTCGTTTTTAGATGTTATTTAGCTTAGAACCTAAACTATGTATATATTGCATAGGGGATTAAAATTAAAATGAAGAGACTTCCCTTAAAAATGTTTTTTTAATAGGTAGACGTAACAATAAATCTGCAGTACTGTATCATAGTTTCAGCACTCAAATAACATTCTAAATTAAGTTTTTGTACTGATTCCAGGTCCTTTAGCATGTAAAATTAAGTAATCTTTTAATACCTTCGGAAAATCCTTTGCGAAGTACGAGAGAAGCTATATACGTTTAACAAACGACTAAAAAGCTAATTTCAAATCTCTTTCGACCAACTCAACGCATATCGAAATTAATCGTGCGCCGTTAGAAAGTACATAAAACCCCTCTCTGTTATCTTCGGCCTTTCAATGCAGATTTAAATGTTATATATATATATATATATACACGCCAGTCGCGCCGGTCGTCTTTCTTCATTTTTATTTCACTCGTCCCCGCAGTGAAGCCTTAAGCTCAGTTAGCAAAGTAGCAATTACTCCGCGCGCTTAAACCGAGTTAAAAAAAAAAAACAAAAAAAATCGCGCGAGCAAGCTGCGTCCCGATCGTAAAGCGCCTCCTAAGCCACACACAGGAGCGGCGAGCTCGACAATTTTCGTTCTCCTCCGGTTGCATTAACTAACGTTCCGCGCGACAATATATATGTATATAAACTCGAGCTGCCAGCAAAGCGATCCTCCGCGTTGCTCCCGTTTCCTGAGAGAACTATCGGCCAAAGTAGTTTCCACGCAAAGGCGCCAAGATACGGCCAGAACTCCTGCCGCCGTCGAGTGCCGAAGGCGAAAGCGCGAGCGGAAAACAAAGGCGAAATGAGAGAAAAAAAAAAGAGGAGGGAAAAAAACAATCAATTTCACGCGCGCTCCACTTAGCCCCCAAAGCTCTCAAACGCAGCGCGGAACGAGAGGAAGAAATAAAGAGCTCGAGGCGCCCGCCGGAGAAAAGTACAAGGAGAAGCAGGCGAACGTGCGCGATAAAAGCGAGAGGCGGACGCATAAAAACCTGCAGGACGACGTCGCCGCCAACAAGAGAACGTCGACTCAAAGGTACCTCTCCTCCCCTCTCCCCTTCGCTCTTTGAAGAAAGAAAAAAGAAAAAAGGGCCAGCCAGCGGCAGCAGCCGACTGACCGATACTGGAAAGGCAGACAGACGAAGGGCGCCAGAAAAAGAGGCCGGAATATTGGGTATAGGCCGAGGCAAATAAAAAAAAAAAAAAAAAAAAAACGGGCTCGAGATTGAGGAGGCTCCCGTTTGCGCCGCCTGCGTCTGCCTGCGAACGTTACAGGTAAGTTCGCTGCTGCCTGTTTGCGCCACTGAACTCCGCTGATTCGGCAAAATTGGGACAGAGGCCAAGCTCTGGATTAGGCGCGGCTGGAAGCAGTTTTTTTTTCCTTTCTAATAAGGCCGGGTGGTGGAGATGGGGTTTAAAGTGACCTTTATGCGAGCGAGCGAGCGAAATTTAAGCCTCTTGCAGAATTAGCCTGGGACCTTTTAATTATTTGCTTTGATCATTGCGAATAATTTGCTTGGATTGGCTGCAAGAGTTTTTAGATACTAATCCTTTTAAAGAAAAATGTGTACTTGGTAAAATTAATTTTTGAAAATGGCTTTTGCATTTTTTAATTAGTAAAAGTGAAGTATAATACTTTTTTAAATAAAATTCCAGTAATTTAAGCTCGGGAAGCAAATAATGAACGAAAAGAAAAAGGGATTGTGAATTTACGAAGAACATCCGTTTGTTGAGTATACCGGAGTTAAAATAATTACAAATTTAAAAGAATGCGTTTTTCAAACAAAATACAAAAACGATAAATAAAAATGTTGAACGGTAAAGTATGATAATAACATATTTAAAAGTGGTCCAAACAGGCGATTAAAATAGTATAGAAAGACTTTTTCTACATTTATCTTCTGACCCCATCGTATGCAGAACGGCAAGATGGAATCAATTTCGAATTATTAATGCTCCGGGAGAATGAAATTCATTACCCGAATTCGAATGCAAGATTAATTGCGCTGGTTTTGTCGAGGAAAAATAATTCCACCGCGGGGCTGGGCTAAAAAATGCAGCAAGATACGGCGGCGTTAAAATTCATGCTTATCCGGCCGACGCGAGTCTTTTTCGAGAGATGCAATTTAAATAATGACTCGGCAAGGGAAGAGTCGCGTCGCGAAAAGAGTGTATAAGTAACCGAGAGGAAGAAAAAATTAGGAATGTGCAAGTTAAAAAGAGAAAAACGAGTCCGAAGGACAAAAAATGAGGCACGAATCAGGTATAAGATAAGAGTGAATGTGCCGGCTGTTGAGCACGAATTCGTGCTACCCTATAAAGCTTATGACTACGCTTGTAAAAGTACACCTCCTCGTTACTGCTATTAACGCCAGCTTCTTTTTTTTTTATTCCTATTGACAGTTTAAAGTTTTAATTAGAACATTTTACGAGCCTCGCAGGGAAAATTTCATATTTTAAATTAGAAGTTAGTTTCCTGAAATTCAGGATGAATTAAAAAAAGGCACTTCTGTATCTGTTTAAAAAAAACGGAAAACACCGGCTCGCAGCTGCTTACAGGGCGCCAGATTAAATGTATTCTCATTGCTGAAGTAGAACAGTTCGTTTTAAGGATCTCAATTTAAATAATGGCCCCCGGGAATACGAAGATATGAAAAAGGCTAAGTGGCCAATAAGAGCTCGGGAAAAATTAGGCTGGAAATGCAAGAGCGGAGAGAGAGAGAGAAACGAGAATAAAACGACGAGAAAGAACGCGCAATCATACGTGATAATGAGTTACGAATATATCAGCTTGTTTAGCTGAATGCGCGACTATAATACAGGCCTTTTTAGCGATATCGCCGGGGATAATTGGAACGAATTTGAGCACCCTTGCTGAGAGAGAAGCTTTTTTCCATAGATAAAAAACTACTAAAAACTTCTTACCGGTAATCGACTCGGAAACTTTTATCACTTCAGTTGTAATTTTACATTTTTCTTATATTACTCGTGGAGAAATCTTTTTTTTTTTCTTTTAGTTTCTTCCATCTTGATTCTTTGTCTATTTTTTTTTTGGCATAGTTATTCATGCAAATAAGAATCGTACACATTTTAATTGTGCACACATTTCAGCATTGGCAGAAGCTGTAGGCCCATACTAAAGTGTGCACAATTAATATGTGTACGATTTTTATGTGCACGAATA
>UCOL01004655.1:0-13911 GCA_900474335.1 Ormyrus nitidulus
CCTAAGTTTTGAGAAAAATACTAGAACCATTTCTGAATTGATTTTCATAAAAATTTAATTTTTGCATGCACTAATATTTATGATATTTGAGTGGCAAACTTAGCCGCAGTGGCCGTTCCGCCCGACCCTCCCCTAAGTGTAGGCACATAGCGAAGTGACGCTAGCGCCCGCGGTGATAAGTTTCGCAAGTTCTTTTTCTTAAAATTTGAAATAAAAATAAAATACAAATAAATGTTCCTTATATTTGTAAATAAGGAATAGTTTTTGCACTCAATGTAAGATTTTAATTTACTATTCAAGATTAACTCAATGTGACATTTACATTTATAAATTAACAAAATTTGAATATTATTATTTTAAATATTTTGTGCCAATACTTGTAAGAAAGTTTAGTTTATAAAAACAACCAATTTTGTTCAACTTGGCACTAACACCTCATTGGATTGCTCTTGCAATCCTCACCTGATCCATTACATGTAATATAGCTAAAAGAAGAACAAAATACCGACGCTGACTATAAACATTTTATCAGCCTAAAAAGGGTGTTAGTACATATCAAAACGTTACTGGTTTACATAAAATAAAAACTTTAATTGAGAAAATTAGACCTTTTTTCGAAATTCGGATACTCTTAATTTATGCAGGAATTTAATCATAACAATAAGACTGCTTTAATGAAAAAACATTTTATTCCTTTAATTTATTAATCCTTTTATGCTAAGTATTTCGATTTAATTTTAATTATTTAGTTTCAAATATTTATGAAAATTCAAATCTAGCGGATGTAGAAAATTCTCGCGCCTATTCCTTACCGACCAATCAAAATCAGTCTTTAAAGGCTTCGCAGCATCCGGCCATCACTTTTTTAAGAGCGGAACATAAAGTATTTTTTTAATACTTATATAATTTAAAAACTTAGTTTTTTTATAATTTACAATCAATTAGGTAAAAATATTTGGTACATCTATAGATTCTATTTGTACAAAAAATAAAAATTATTTTTGTCTAAATATTTTAATGAACTTTCAGGCTATTTTTCGTTATCTGTAGAATGTTTTCTATTACATTTTCAGGATTTTGTAGCAACTGAAATTAAAAAATTAGTCCTTCCACAGTCTGCCATAACAGCTCAAGATCAAAATTAATAATAGATTAATCATTTTTGTAATAAGAGTTTTAAAAATCAATCTACTAGCATGAAAAATAATTAAGTGACTCTTCTGAGAATTCCACTTTATAGTTGTAATTGTTCTTGGACTTATTACCACACCAAAGGTGCGCTCTTGCGTAAATTACGAGGCCCGTTCGGCAATTCAGCGTCGTAATCTCGCACACGCAGACCAGCACAAGAAGCTATTACAGGCCTCATTAACCATAGGCACGCAAGTTATATAAAGGGTCTAAATCGTCATTAAATGATCGTTCATCTGGGAAACCTCTCACAAGGAGAGTCCGCGACCTTTGGATCACGGATTTTCTTGTAATTTCGGAATATGTTTTTTAATGTTAAAATGTGAAAGAAGCCACGTCCGTTCCGTCCCATGCTCGATTTTTTCGAAGTTATAAGCTCTTTTAGCGAAAATCTAACAAAAACCGATTTTTGTTTAATCGCTTCTAACTATAACGTATTTTAATTACCAGCAATCAAAAGATGAGATCAAATCCTAGTGATTAAAAAAAATTTCATCAAAAAATCTTTATTTGTTCAAAAGTTATAGCTAAATACAAATTTACAATAAAATAAGCTAATATTTCGTCAATACATTTTCGTCGATTTTTTTAATGCTATTTTAATGATTATTTTTTGTTTTGCTATATAATTTTTGAATAAATAAAGATTTTTTGATGAAATTTTTTTTTTTAATCGATAGGATTTGATCTCATCTTTTGTTTGCTGGTAATTAAAATAAGTTATAGTTAGCTGCTGCAAAGTTATAAGCGATTAAACAAAAATAGGTTTTTGTTAGATTTTCGCTAAAAGAGCTTATAACTTTGAAAAAATCTAGCATGACGGAACGGCTGTGGCTTCTTTCATATTTTACCATTAAAAAACATATCCCGAAATTACAAAAAAATCCGTGATCCAAAGGTCGCGGACTCTCCTTGTCAGTAAAATTGTTCCTAACAGATAAGCTGTCTCAAGATGTGGACATTAGATCACTTTGTGATTGCTTTTGTCACGTATGACGTGCATCAAAGGGCCTCTATTTACAAGAGTTGCAACGTGACAATATGAGAACGACTTGTAGAAAAGATTAGCGTAGGCATCGTAGGTAACTCGGACGGAAGAGCATCCGTTGCGAAAACGGAAGGTCCCGGGTTCGATTCCTGGCCGAGTAAAGCCATGCCTCTTTTTTCGAGACCCCCTCCCCCTTCCTTTGGATAAAACGTTTCGTGAGCCAGAGTAACGCTGTTAGAGTGACAGCTAATCATTGAGGTACATAGCGCTGGATCCCTTAACGGCATTGAGACTTCCAAATAATTTAACTCTCGATCTCTTTGAGGACCTGATGTGCGAGTATGCGTTCATTTTATGATTAAAGCTGGTTTTAGGCTTCAAATTCTCTTCGATAATCAAAGAAAATCAATTCTTTTTCACAAAAACACGAGCTTGCTTTACCGGAATTCTAATTTTTGGGAAAGTTATTGGGTTAGAAAAAAAATATATATGGCAAAACTAAATTAAAATGTCTGTCTTTATTATACTTTTAACTGATTTAATAATCTTTTAATGAACTTCTAAATTACAATTTTTTACTGCAAAAATGACACGAACAATCATCGATGCAATATGAAAAGTCGATGCAAAAAATGTTAATGTTAATGTTTGAGAAGAAAAAGAAAAAATAAACTGGACGAATAAAAAATATACTGTACGAATCTCGCAATACTACGTTATGTGATTTTTTTTACAGTTATTTAATATTTCTTTTCTGTGCACTATAAAATCGTTCCATTAGCTTTAAAAGCATTTCGAAATGCTTTTTTCAGCATCAATTTTATGCTTCAGACTGAGTTTTCTGTTTTACTTCTTCGTACCTGTATACTTAGTTAAATGACAAGATCAAATAAAACAATGCAAATTAGGGCGATTATCAATAAAAAAAAGAAACTTTTTTCAAACTTGGATTAATCACGTCGTTGCCAATATAAAGTTGACCTACGATTTAACTGCAAACTCTGTTGGAACTTGCAGGTTATTTCTCCAGCTAAAGAGTGCCAGGCTGACGAATGTAACGCTCTCGTGGCAAACAAAGCTCACCGCCACAATCACAGCCATAGTTCGCGGAGCAGCTCGAGCTCCTCGCAGTCCCGCGTACAGCAGAGAAATCAACGGGACAGCTACGGCGATATTAAGCAGAGCACTACATTAATCAGCGACGATCAAAGATTCATCTGAACTCTTTCCACCGCGTGGGAAGTGCTTTCATCTACGTGGCCGCCAAGCGACCTTTTTAACAAAATTGCTGTTAAAAGTTCCTCGATATTCGATAAATGTCTTCCGGAGGATAAAAGTAAGCGATCAATTGGTTTTTAATGGCTTAATGCAGTTTTAATATAACGTTGAAATTTCAATTTACAAGTCTATTTATGCTTTACTCGTGTACTTTTTAATCAGCCAAGTGTAAATAATATTAACATAAGTTTTTTAATTCAGCTGGAAAATTAATCATTCTTTGTTGCGAAGAATAAAAAGAAAAGACTGCATGAACTGAGTTTTTTTTTTTTTTTTTGGTCTTCTGAAATTGCAATTTCTAATCTAGCATACAAAATATAAGCCAAAAAATAAAGCGCACGTAAACGTAGCTCAAGACTCTTTAAATTTATAAGAAAAAGTCCAAAATATTCATGAATTTCATTTAAAAAAAGTAATAATAAAAGAAACTTCTTTTTACTTATTGTGTGTTAAACTATTTTTTAATCAATCGAAGAATTAATTTCTTGATAAAATAAAATATACCTGTTAAGAAATGTTTTACATTGATCTTTTGACTATTTCATACTTTTAGCGTAAAAGCATTACTTGCAGAAAGAATTCATTACGAATTTCATTTAAGAAAAATAGTATATTTCTATAAATATCTAATCTCAGAATCAAAGTAATTTTTTTTCTAATTTCCACTATCGATAAAACTTCATGACAAACGATTTACGAGGGCATAAAGGTATTGCATGTTAATAGAATCAGTTTATGAATTCCATATGCATTAACTGCAAATGCAGTCTCGGAAATGACCGAATAAATAATACATCACGACATTTTGCATTAGAGCAAAAAGTAAAAGCTATTTTCGAGACTATTTTCAAACAAGTTACGGTGTATTGAATATAAATCGTTAATAAAACCTTTCAGCATTTTCATCTTTTACAGCTTCAAATTTCTTTTTTCAATACTATTACGAAATTGTTACGTATATGTTTAGTACTGATAATTTCTGCTACAGTCATTTTATGATAAGGCATGATTAATGATGGAATTTTTTGTTTTACTACTATGTTGAAAGTAGCCACCCCTTAGGAAATCCGATTAGAAAAGTAAGTATATTTAGAGGAAAATTTATACTCCTTATCATCTACTATACTCCATTCATCAGAAAAGTTATACCCCTTATATTTACTATATTCGATTCATCAACAAAAGAATGTCGCACAGTCCTGATAAGATGTGTAATGTTGACCCATTACTTTCTAATAAAACAACGTTTTTCGGGCTAATTAGTATATTAAAAATTACAAAAACACTTATATTTTACAAAACATCATTGTTAAAAGCTAGTTAATTAATATAACTGGAGAAAATATAAATATATGTAACTATTTTTATATTTTACATGGTTTTTGTGATACAATTAACAATAATTTAGTTGTGTAACTATTGTCTAAAAACAGCATAAAACATTTAATTTTAATATTTTAATATGTTTTTACCAAAGATTTATTTTTAATTTTAAGTTAATTTTTAAGTTAAATAAGATTCATTAAATAAAATATTCTATTAAGTTAAATAAATTTATAAAAATTCGTATTATATAAAATATAAAGTGGGAAAATTTGAAAAAATTAGAGTTTTTCTCTTCACTTACTTTTCTTCTAAAATATTGCAGATTTGACGTTTGACAGCAAGGTCTACAAAAAATATCACGAAATTCTAACTCGAATATAATATTTTTTTATTACGAATGTTGTCCACCTTATTTATGATACGTATTGACGCTGTAAGTAAAAATGTTTACATGCAAACGCACTCAAACCTAGAAAATCTATGCACTTAAGAAAAAAGTAAATAACTAATAGGAAAAAAGAAATTAACATTAGCAAGTAAATAATAATATTTACAAAGATCAGATAGAACAAACGCAATAATTAAGGGAAAATAATTAAAAGGAAAGAAGAAGATTAGATTTATTTAGTTCGGAGGCTTATGAGTCATATACAAAACCACAAGATAACGTGAATAGAAGGGGAGTGAAAGAAAGAAAATACCGAGACGTATATGTAGGTAACGAAATCTTACGCAGAATGTACGACGGTTGAGGGACGTTGAAATGACAGACGTGATGATAAGGTTCAAATGACCATTGGATAACTGATTGACAGATCAAGACAAGACGGACAAGAACATCATGATGACTAGCAGACAGGGTCGAGATTTATTAATTAATTCAAAATTTGTTTTATAGTACAAAGAACGTTTTGATATGTCAAAAAATTAATTATATTCTTTTTATAAGCATTTATAATTGAACTATCACATCAAACACTTTTACGCCAGTGGCAATTTGCAGATACGCTGTAATCTTAAAATAAAATTAACAAATTCCACGGCTGTTTCGTAAACTACATCACTCTGCACACCACCAGCTGTAAAGTTTGTCAGTTTGTCGTTAACTGAATCCGAAAGTGTTATACTAGTTTCTAAAACAAGTTACAAAGCAACTTAAGAGACTCTTTGCAAAATCAAATCTAATTTAACATTTATGCTTCTAGTGATTTTATACATATTTAACCCCAAAAAATAAAAAAAACAGAAAAAATCAATTTTTTTTTTTAAATGTACTATATTAAAACTACTTCTAGATTTTTTACTTTAAAAATAAATAAATTTGAAAATAACAATTATCCTTTTTCCGAAGAACTTCAATTTTCAAGAAATAAATACTCGTTTTTCATTTAAAAATAAAACAATTGAAATCTGATCCTTTTGTAATCCAATTCATATACCCCTTTCGTCAATCCATTCGGCAATCCATCGAGCAACGTTTCCTTTTGTACCAATAAAAAATGATGACGTAGAAAAAGATATTCCAAACTGAAAAATAAAGTAGAAGCTTTTTTTTGAGGCTTTTCAAGCTCCGGTTTTCGTAAAATTAAATGTGCATAAGCACACATAGATAAACATCTGCCTTATCGTGGATAACGTTGCCATAAAAATAAGAAAATAAGTGTAGGTACACAGATGTAAAGAATCAATGGTCCTGTTGGAAATTTCACGATTTTTTTAGCCATTTCACTAATAGTTGACCAAATTTAATCAATCTACAAACAATTGGACAAATAATAGTAAAAACTTCCATTCAGGGGGAATGAGAAAGTTAGAACAATGTTCCGCACTTTTAATCCCCGAATAGCATGCAGCTGCGAAAGAGCAGCATTGATTATTACTTTTTTTTCTAGATTTTTTCTTTTTCCTCTGTCTTATTACATAATCGAGTCTCTTTTTATCTTCTTTCTTTTGCAGACGAGAAGCCGACACTCTTGACGAACTCGACGGCGCGATTATCCTTGAGTGTCTGCCTGATTTCCATAGAAGGTTCGAACATTGGGGAGGGGGGAGGGGTAAGTCGATAAAAGGTGTCAGAGATTTATATATTTAAAAACAATCGATAAAAAGTTTGTTAACGAAGAGTGAAAAGTATTTGCTGTTGTGTGATCCATGGTATGTCGTAGTCAATTATATATAAGTAAGATAAGTTTCATTTTCTTTGTAATTTTGCTAAAATTTTGTAAATAATGAGCACCTTCGAAGACTTTATTCAAGTATTACAAGTTCCTTGTAAATATCGAGTAGCATGTTTGAATACTACATCAATGATTTTGATTCATTAGAAATTTGATAAAAAAAACAGTTCACCGCTCTTAAATATAATATAAGAAATGTAAAACGATATGATCCGTAGTAAATTATTTAAATGTGAGTCATTAACTGTACTGAATGTATTATACTTTTTCATTTGTGACAAATAACATGTTTTATACTTAAGCATATTTTAATGATATGCGTAGATAAATATACATATAACAAAATAATTAATACTTACTTTTCATTTATTATATTATTTACACAAAAATAATATTAATGAAATAAAAATACATTGTTCAGTGTTTCTCGTTCTTGACAAAGAATGTTTTAGAGCTTGACTTAATATAAACTAACTTCAATGTATATTTATCAAAATAAAATATTTTTCAAGCACTTGTAAAAAGACCTTTTTTAAAATTTCCATAAGGGAAATAAAAAATTGCGAATTTAACAAGGTTCATTACATTACGTACTTAAATAAAAACTTCTTTAAAAATTATTGTACATATTGTAAAATTATTGTATTCAATCAATTTAAATAAATGATAATTTTCTATAATATTGTTACTTGTAACAGGTATTTATGCATACCCTCATCCTTCCTTAACCTTTAGAGAGCCGGAAAGCCAGTAATGTGGTCCATCAGAAAAGTTTGTTCAATTTTTGTTTTTAGATTAAATTATTCATGTTTGCAATATTATTGCAAATTTTTAATATAATTTAATGTAAATTTACCCCCACCCCTCTTTTCTGAAGGAGTTCAATAATTAAATAACCCTTTAAATAACCCCTTGAATTTACATAAAATGGTTTAGGTACTTACTAGGAGAGTATACGGGTTCCGGATCACGGAATTGGCTCAAACTTTGAACATGATTTCTTATCACAAAATATGAAGAAAGCCAAAATATTATATAAATATATAAAGCAAACAAAAGTAGAGGAAAAGAACAATAATTGGAGAGGCTAAACGTTAAAAAATCTCTAATGCTTCCAAAGTTATGGATAAGTAAATTAGAGTATGTGGTAATGTGTATTATCTTTGTTATATTCGTTTTTATATAGTTTTTATACACTCTAATTTACTTATCCGTAACTTTTGAAGCATTAGAGATTGTTTAATGTACAGCCTCTTAAATTATCGGTCTTTTCCTCTACTTTTTTTTGTTTTTTTTTAGTGGAATTTCTAGGCTTAATAGGAGGTGAGTAATCGTCAAATAATGAAATACGAAGTTTTAGAGAAAGGAAACTTTATTTAATCCTGTGTCGATAATTTTGAGCGTTAGACACAAATATTTTGGCATTCTTCATATTTTGTCATAAGAAACCGTGTTCAAAATTTGAACAAAATCCATGATCCGAAACCCGTGCACTCTCCTAGTTAGTTAAATATAGAATTTAACATATATTTTTTTATTATGAAAAAAGGTTATCCAGTATTAAAAATACTATTTTTTCGAACCTGAAATTTTTAACATGGGCTGTTTTCTTCTGGGACAGTATACTGGTCCAACCCATAATCAACACTTTGTACACATGATAAATCCATGATATAAGACACTTTTTGTACCAATTTTCTGAGGGTGATATGCCCCCTTATGAATTATGAATATACAGAAATAGAGAAACTCTGAGCAGTAAAATAGGAAATAAAAATACTTTTTAAAACTTGTCCAATTCTTAAAAATATTTTGTTCAAAAATGTTAAATCGAGCTTAAAAAAATAAAAAATTACCCAATTTTTAGTAACGCAGCTGAGTTATTAATGGTAACGTAAATAATAATAAAGTAAGAAGTTCACTAATTCTATTAAAGATCCTCAAAACCGTATATTTTAGGACAAATAAGTATATTACAAGTGAAATTAGGTTTCATAAATTTTATATTTCAAATTTTTACTTATCACACAAGTGGACGGCAGATAATTATGGCACTACAAACGCTGTACATATTAAACTCAAAATTTACTATGTAATTATTATTACTATCCTATTATCAATCACAATTTTTTGATTAAACATATATAATTAAGAAATATTTCAATACAATCTTGATTTTATTATTTGTTTTGACAGACTAGCTTCACTGTCACCACCGTTAATAATTTTTGATTTTATCGCATTAGCGATTTTTTTCCTTTTTTCGTTGCTGTTCATAATTTTGCACATAAGTACACTTTTGAATTTTAAATTACAAAATCCGGCGTATGCTTTTTTATAAAATTTGCTATTTTTTAGGGAAAAGTATTTACTGCTTTATTTGGTGTTGTTTTGCTGAATTAATTCCAGTACAAAGTAATAATTAATTAACTCAAGCAAGTTTTTAGATATGATTTTTCGTATTTCTTTATTTTTATGTGTTTTATTGACTAGTTTGTAATAATTTTTCTCATTTAAAGAATGATGTTTTATAATCTTAGGTAAAACCTGACAGAGAAATGATTAAAGCAAGAATTCGTATGTTACATGCTTTCAAAAATTTTAATTTTATATTTCGTTTTTATTTTATTTAAATTTTGATACTAAATTGTAAATGCAATTATTTTATAAAGCTGAGGTATAAAAGTTAGAAGATAATATTATTGTTACTATTTATGTTGTATAAAAAAGTCCATACGTTGCTCGCAGTACGCTTTCATAAAAAAAAAGTTACAGTTATCAAAATTTATCATCTGAATGATTTCAGAATGGAGATTTTATTGAATTGTTTACTATTTGTATTGCGTGATGAAATAACAAACTGTTTACAGCGTATCTCTACAAATTATTTGAACTAACACTTTCTAAATACATATGAAGGCATTCAGAATTCTTTGAAATAATGCATAGTGCAAGCAGCGTACGGATTATTGTTATACAAATTAAGAATATAAATTAGTAAAAGTCTTTCAAATACTGATGTTTGTATGCGATATAAAATCTAAATCTAAATATTACAATACTGTATCATCATTCATATAATTTAAGCATATTTGGCCTGTAGTTTAAATTACAGGATCGAACCATCAATTTTCGTAATACTATATTTCAATTTCCATCTTATTCTGCTTAAGCTAATAAATCTAAACGAAATTTAAAATATATTAGTTGCAACTTTTAGAAGACTAGAAGACGAACATTTTTAGTAATTACAAGAACACAATAACTAAAATTTTTTGCTAAAAAATTTGTTGATCATTTAAAATAAATGCTTAATGAACTTGATCGCAATCTAACATTACTCTCAAGTAATATTTTACTTATATTTTATTTATAGTTCATAATGCTGCACTGGTCCAATTAAAATATGTCAGATGTATGATAAATGGCTAAATTTTGGTTAAATTATTCAGATTTGCAAAAATTTTATGATGAAGAAGTGCTTTTTTACAAATGTATACTCTTCTTAACCCATATTTTCTCAAGGTGCCATTTCCGTGTCAATTTGTTTTTGGCACAAAGAATCTATGAAATAACATGAAAATTAAAAACGAGAAGTACTATCTTAGGCAAAGAAGTCCAATCTTTCAAAATCTGAGATAAAAAATTCAAAATTTTTACCAGGAAATGAAATATGGTGGCTGAAAGTTGAAGACAATTTGATATCAACTTTTAATATTTTACGATGGAATACTCAAGAAAAACTTCGTCCGCAAGAGTCGCGTGTAATTGAATCGACAAAATTTGAATACTAAAAGGATAAAGAATAATTATCGATTAATTTTTATAATAAATATTAAAAACTGACTCCATATTTAAATTCAATGCCCGAATCCATACTTCTCACGCGTTAATTTCGACCATAGTAAGGTTTTGACGCATTTTGACGCTATTTTAATTTTTATTATAAAAATTAATCAACAACCATTATTCATCCATTTCTCCTGTGGACTGAGTTTTTCTTGAGTATTCCACCGTAAAATACTAAAATTTGATATCAATTTCCTGGTAAAAATTTCATTTTTAGATTTTAATTTCCAGATTATTTCAGAGGTTTTCTGAGCCGAAACCAAATCGAAATGAAAACGCGGAAAATGTGGGTTAAAACATCGTGAAAAAAAGACAAATTAAATGTGCAGTTAATGATATGACTAAATACTTCTATAAAAAAGTGTATAAAAGTTAAAAGAAAAATTTTAATTTGCTACATTATTTACGATTCAAGACTTTATAAAAAAGTGAAGAAATTATACTTTTCTATAACGAAAAATATAAAGAATCTCATTTTTAGAGGCCAAGTTGACATTAAAAGTTCAATTTTCTTACATATCAAACAACCTAAAAACATTGCCCCTATACTTTTCTAAAGTTAAAATTAAATGTTTTGATTAACGACGCAGTTTCTCAATACAATTTTACAAATTTTTTCAGACATTCCACAAATGCTGCATTTATCAAGATATTATACTGCTTCAGACACAATGATGTACCGCGCATTCACACATTCAACGACATTTCAGACCAGTGCAGTTAGCACAACGTACAAATTGTCCGTTTGAATCAAAAAATTGATCGAGGGAGTTCAATTAAAGTCAAATATCTACTGGAATAAAAATTTTTGTTCCCATAGAATCCGCGAGTACGTTGTAATAACGCGATGGCATTATTATAACTAATTACAAAATGTTTCTAGGCGAGAACTAAGCGCAAAATCTAGTGATACAGGCCGACAATACCGTTTCTTAAGTCTCTGTACATCGATGCCGATATGACGCCGTGGTTCTGACTGTAGCAGGCGTAGCTCTTTGAGCATCGAACGCCGTTAGTGGCTTTATTGTTATTGTTATTATTGTTGTTTAGTGATTGCTGCGAATTTCTGCCGAGCGTCGATTCAGTTGATTTGAAGCGACTGACGGTTTGCTGCTGCCGCTGTTGGTTAAGGTAATCCCGAATCGCTCGAGTTTGATTTGAATCGCTAGGTTCAGGTGGCATCATATGTCTCCGCACATCCTAACACGTAAGATAAAAAAAACACATTTGGCACAATGATACAAAATTTCTACTACAATCTTTATTTAAGTCTCAGAATTATTGACATTCAGATTTTTCCCCCTGATTATTAAACAATTATGTATATAAAATCATCTTGGTTTTTTAAATATAATAAAAAAACAAAAAACGATTGAAAAATGCAGCAGATTGCATTTGCATTCAATAAATAGACTGTCTCGACCATTTGTTGGAATAAAACGACTAACCTGAGGCAGCCTCGTAAGATACTTGTTCGAGATAGACGCCGAAGGCTCGAGATTAGCGTGCTTCTCGTGCCTTGTTTGCATCTGACCGCAAAGGCTCGAGCTCGAGCAGTACTGCTGCTGGTGGTGGTTTTGTCCGGCGGACGATCTGCCAACAGCCGGACAAGCTCGCCGTAATTTTGGTTGCTGGGAGCTGTAGGCGCTACTGGTACTTCGATTGTGCTGCTGTAAGGTCAGAAAAGGAATTCGCTTCGTTATAGCTGCGATTGCGTGCCCGAGTTTATTTATTAGAATTAATGGACTTTGGAAGGGGGCGCTTTTTCTCGCACTGTTTTTCATCCGTTAAGGTGTTCTACGTGATTGGGCTGAAAGATAATTGATGTCGTGGGTTTGCTAGTTTTTTGTACTCTTTTTTTTCAGAGACGATAATGGAGGGTTTAACTGTAGTTATTATTTACGCGTCTTTTGGCGCTGTACTATGGTGTACTAATAAAGAATGATTTAATAAAGAAAGCTGTGTTTTTTGTTTTTCTTTGTAATATGAGAGAATTTAGGAAGGTCCATATTTTGGTAAAACTTCTGCAAATGTGTTCTCCTTTACCTAAATCAAAGTCACTACTCATAAAGAAGAATTATGTCCCATTAAAGCTTCTCTAACTACTCTAAAAGAGATGCAATTTATTTGAAAATAAAGTAAATTTGGAGCAGGTTAAATATTGGGAGCAAGAGACTCTTCAATTAAACTAAGTAATGGGCTTCTAGGTTCAGTTAAAAGTTCAGATAGTTAAAATTCATTTCCATAAAAAAAAAAAATTACCGAAATATGAAACCTGCATCCTCGGCGTTTTTCTTAATTGTTAAGCATAAATATAATATCGAAGAAAAAGCTGCATTAATCGAGTTTTACGTAAACAATGGTATTCTAAACGATTAAATTTAGTTTAAAAATTTTGGTTTGGTTAAAAAATTTTTTTAACATTAACTGCGAAGTTTACTATTAGGTATATGTATAATTATACGATACAATTTAATTTCTTGATTACAAAGATTTTATAATATAATGTAACGATTGTGATGTATAAAGTTAATCTCTGGCTATAAAGTGCACGTGTCTTGTTCGGCAACTACTCGACTAATAAAGTAATTGTATATTACGTTCATGTATGGCCCTTGCGGCAAACACTCTGCCTGAAGGCATTAAAGTGACCTGCGGGAAGAAAGTTTGACGTACCTCCAAGACGGGAAGAGCAATTTAATTGCGGACTGGGGATTGACGTATTAAAGCATCATACGCCCAGGAATCCGATATATCGGAAATCCAGACCTGAAAAGCATATTATAGGGGAGTGCAGCCGAAAAAATGTGAGTGCTGCGAAGTATGAAATAAGTTGTCCAGCAATCAAATGTTTGTGTTTTTTTATTACTACTTTGATAATTAAAGTAAAGTCATTTTTTATAAATATTTTTTTTAAGAATTTACGAATCACGGCTTTATTGTACGTAATTAGTCATTTATTGTTGTTTTTCTCTTCGTTATAAACCTGAATATAAATAGCAAAAGTTTAGTTTAACTTTATTTATACACTGAGAAAAATGTTATTTCAATATTTATTATAACCGTACCAAAAATTACTATTTTTTGTGGTAAAGCGAATGC
>UCOL01004656.1:0-13918 GCA_900474335.1 Ormyrus nitidulus
ATATGCTACTTTCGCCCCGCTTATCAGGGACAAAAAGTGGGTTTTTCCGTCGGGTGTGGAATAAATATTTATTCTTGTAAGCAGAGGCTGAAAATCAATATTCAATTGAAAAAACTAAATGAGATCATACCGCTAGAAACGTATCCTCAACGCACATTTTTTCAAACCTTGGACACTAGATTAGGAAAGCTAAGCGGAAGACACGTCGATTCAATATCAAACGAAATCGATTAGTATAAAATCGAACGCCTCTATTTTTCTAGCGACTTTCAAGGGCCAAGAGAGAAAAAAAATTGCCTGCTCGCCTTTCTGCTCCCCCGATGGTGACATTGACAACCGTTCTCGAAGAAAAGCCGAAAGAACGAGAGGCGGTGCGGCGCGGCCGAAATAATGCAGCTCGGAATGGCACGTCAGGGTCGCGATCGGTTTATAATCTAGGAAGAGCTGCGTCGCCGCGTCACCCCATTGAGACAGACAGAGAGAGGAGAGCGAATGAAGCTCCGCAGTCCGAAATAGACCGATTTTCGGCCTCTTCAGATGTTTTGTTTGTGAATACGCGCCGAACGCTTTTGGCCGGCGTGTGTCATCGGTGGAAAACGCGTTTTCTATTAGAGGAGGTTTTTGTTGTGTTACGCGAAGGAATTGAGCGTCTTGGTCACGAGCTAAAAAAACTGAGTGCTACGCAGAGTGACTCTTGGAAATGTTGAGAAATAACAAGTGGCATTAAGAGTGGTTTAGTGCGCCTCGTTTACTTGTTTTCAATGGTACCGAGAAAATTTCGATCTAAACTTGAGAATGAAATCTCTGAAATGCACTTTTTTTTAAAAAAGATTAATTTTCGAAATAATTGATTGACGACGTAAGCACTCGGGTAAATTTAACGATCTTGCACTAAATTAAAATGCCAATCTGCACTATGAGCATTACATGTTAAATTTCGAAAGAAGCAAATATATATTTTTTCGTCGACACTTTAATCGTTTTCAGGTTGACTCGTTTCCCGCAAATAATTAGCTACCCGACGAAACGCATTTCCGATGTTAATCATTCAAATACTGATATAAAGTTGGTATTTAGCAACAAAGTATAATACATATCCCCTCTTTCGCAGAACTAAAAATTCTCCTCTCTTATATACTGTTAGGAATTCGTGACGAAGCTCGGGACGACGTGGCGATTACGATCCGCCCGCGCTTTTTAGCGCTTTAGAATTGGATCCAAGCCGGGCGACATTCTTAGGTGTCGCGGGTTTTGCGTGGGCCGCATAAACACCGCACATCTATACCTGTCCGTCTCGTCATTGTGTTGTTGTGAGTTCTTCGGCGAAGCCTCTTCCGGCTTCCTTCGTTTTTCGCGTTACCATTTTGGAGATTCTCAGCTGACTGTTCCGGTGTGCCGAAGGAACTGCATCGCTTTGCCTTATTTGCTCGAGCGACTTAGTCAAGCATCCAGTTTTAGAAATGATGGATGGAATTAGTTATGCTTATAGGTCGGATGGAATAAATGTTTCTTTGACAAAGCTGGAAATGGACTCTGCTTTCGGTAACCGCATACAGCTTTGCGTCTCATAATAATCTCTCTAAAAATAATATCGACCCCTTAATAAATGATACTACAGACGCACAATCTCGTAAGACTCACGTCTAATAGCCCCTCGGCAGAAGCACACAAACAAACAAACACCAGACATAATTATTCCTCGGCTCCAGACCTAAAATTGGAGGCGCGTTAGAAATAAACGTAACGAGCTTGCGGACGAGGAGGACAGGAAGTCGCTAATGGATTATCTTAGGGCCTTCGAACGGGAGAGATGCCGCCGGACTAATTATCCAATTAATAAGCTTTCCTTGATAGAGCGCTGGGCTGGGCGCGTATCCGGCCGCGGCCCCTTTTTGCCCTCCACCTATACATAGAGGCTTGCGCTTCTGTGTGCTTTGGCGCAACGAGCCAGAGGCTGCGGGGTTCGTTAAACTTGCGAGCGTTCGCACGCCTGTAAGGCGGCGCGGAAGCTTTAAAGGCCTTTCTTTGAGCTTGAAATGCAGCCTGTTAAACAAATTCCGTAAATAGACGGCGGGTACGGGTACGACGTGCAGGATGCACATTTCCATATACGCGCTCGATCTCGGTTGGTCTAAACTTGATGCTCGCTCGAGTCTTTACACTCGGCGCTATTAATACGCCGAGAAGTTCTGTACAAATAGATGTCACAGATGTCTTAAAAATAACGCAAATTTTTAGTCGAAAAAATATTATTACTCGCGCGTCGAGACTCGACTCTCATACCAATAGCGCTATTTATTATCCATCCTTTAAGCGCAAAGCGCACAGTCGCTTCCTCCAAATACATCTGGAAGCGAGACAAAAAGCAATTCCATTTTCGTGCGCATAAATAAGAGGCAGTTCACAGCTTGCAAGGTTTCTAGAAACCTCGAAAATTCGTCATTCATTTGCATGAACCGCCTTGCGCGGCGATTACGAAATCACCGCGCGCCGTTACGTTCCGCCTCCGTCAGCAGCGCAGCTTTGAGCTTTTTGGGTACGTGTACGATGCGCTCTCGGGCGTTATACGGTCGTTTAGTCATCGTTCCATTTTCGCCTTCGATTACTATGCCGAGCGCGGCGGCGGCGGCGGCTAAAGCGAAAAGCGTCGGGATTCCTCTCGCGCTACGCCCCGAGATGGAAGAGATATTGAGCAATGATTCTAGGAAGTGCTCTCTGACGATGATGTAAGGTCCTTTTGTGATGTGGCGAAGGTACTAATTATTGCGTTTCCTTCTTTCGAGTCGATGGATTTGAAGATCCTCTGAATGAGATTCCGGTAATGAGCTTTAAAGAAAATTATGTAAAAAAGTATTCAATCCAGCTCCATACAACATAACAGCTCACTTTCATAATGACGCAAAACTGCAGCTCATTAAAAATCTAAGCTCGCAGCGCGATAAGCCCGGCAGTCGCGGAAGCGGCAAAAAGCCGCACACCTGGCTCAGGCACACCTGTCTCGCCGCCGTCCTCTGATTTGGCGAACCTGTGGCAATAAGAGAGTCTGCTCCCGGGACAGATGCACGTCGGCAGGCCACGTGCCGTTAGCCGAGTTATTGGGGCCAGCGGCGCGTTTCTTTTCGGGTAATGACGCGGCCGAATTGCGCGCGCCGTCGCAATAAGGTGGAATTGAAATTAATGGGGCTTCGCTACCCCTCTTGATTAAGTGTATATGGATTGCGCGCACCGATTTGGTTAATGCGGTGCGAAGAGTTGTACAGGTGAAGGGGATCGCTTACTGTTATGTATATCTGCCTTTGCCTTCGGAGAAAGTTTGAAGCAGCGGCTGCCGAGGAATATGTATTAAATTTAAATATTTCGAAGTGACTTATTTTTAACGGTTTAAAATTAAAGGTTTGCAAGCGTCGATGGTAAAAAAAAAAAAAAAAAAAATACGTTGCTCGAGCAAAACTGCAAGATTTCATACGTGGCCCTCGGAAAGAAAAAATATAATCTTTTTTGTGTTTTAAAACAATAATCCACGCAGGCTTTTATTTAATATAAAATACACAATTATCCGTACCTTCTTTACTTGTAAAGCGATTAAAACATTCTTTTATAATCTGTAAGGTTTGATAAATCGTAAACAGTTTAACCTTTGCAGCATAATCTGGCATATTCGATAGAAAACGGGTTGAAAACTTGAAGCCGGTTTACTTAACCACTATAGATTAATGGAATAAAATGTCGAGATCTATAAAATTTGTAAAAAAAGTCAGCCCAAAAAGCTATGATACGTATATCGCGATATATAGCGGCAAAAAGCAAGCCTTGCGCCGCGGTGCGGGTCGGCGCGCAGCTGCCGGACGGAGAAGCACGAAGGTCCCCGAAGTCAACCCACGATCGACTCTCGGCAGTCCGGGGCGTCGCGCTTTGCGCTTATTTAAGCGGCGGCAGCCGGCGAGTCGCGCTCATTCTTACAACGAGTGTCGTAGCAGAAAGACGCGTTCCTCTCTCTATCTAGCTTGCGTGCTAACCTCAGCCAATCCCCGATCACTTATCGACTCTCTGTGAAAACAAGATTTGAGATATTTTTGAGTTCGGTGCCAAAGGCAGCAGCTTCAGTGCCGTGCGACTAACCTCGTGCTCAGTTCCTTTCGGAAGCAGTTTTTTTCGGCCAGACCAGAGAAACAACCCGGAGAAAAAGGCAAAAATGGCGGACAGCGGCATCAAGCGCAACATTCCCATCAAGCTCGGCGACTTTAGCGTCATCGACACCGAATTCTCCAACATTCGCGAGCGATTCGACGCCGAGATGAGGAAGATGGAGGAGGAGATGTCCCGCTTCCGCAGCGAGCTCATGAACCGCGAGAGCAACTTTTTCAAGAGCACCACCAGGTACGATCGATCTTTTTCTTTTTACCTCTCTGCCCCTCGCGTTCGCCGGTGGGCCCCCTTCCGAGTCCTTTGCTTTCTCCTTCTTCGCCCGCTCGGGGAATTCTCTGCCTTCTTTTTCCGGGTACGGCAACGCCGAGTTAGAAATAACCTTGATCCGCGAGGCTCTCTACTTGCCAGTTTCGTTTGGAAATGTTTCACGCTTTTGTTTTGGAAATGATTTTCAACGTCCTTTGAATATTCTATTTGTTTAGATAAACTTTTTTTTAGCTCTTAATATTTCCAGTAAGTACTTGGCAAAATAACGTTACTAAACAGTTTAGCAAAAGTTTTACCGAAGAACGAAATTTTAGGTTAAGAAAAGGCGATTTTGATCGAGTACTGGTATCAAGGCCCATAACATACTATTAAGATTGAGTTTTCGAGAAGATACTGCGTGAGAAGACTTATAAATCTTCTCGGAGGTGCAGAAAAGGAAAAAGTCTGTAAATGCTGGGTGTCGAGAGGAGAAGGCGGTTTGAATTGCAAAGTAGTGCGAGGAAGATAATTAGAGTCGCAAGCTGCACTTAGATACACACGCACACCTGAAGTCTTTAAATTTATTATTCGGATAAAAAAAATGAGCTTTGAAAGCCGAAACTTGTATCTCTTGGTGCAATCTGGTCAAAGTGTTTTCGAGCTTTGCATAAAATTGACGGATTATGAATTAAAACTCTTTTATCTCCAGCCCCGGCGAATACTAATTTATTCTTTATTGAACGCTTAACACATTTATATTACGAAATGGAGGTAAAAATGAGAATATTGCGCGAGAGGCAGTTCTTCTAACCCCGCGGCAATTAACAGTGCAAAGCCACCTAGGAAAACTCGAACCCGCAAAACAGGTTTATCAGAATCAAATGCAATAAGTAACAAATCAGTTAAGATGCATTATCAATGCGTGACATAATATACTTGTATATCAATTTTTATAAATCAATCGCGCAACGCACTTGAACGCGACACTCGACACTCGAAATAAACTTCTCGAAAGTTCCTCGATTTTCTATAATTACACGTGCAAACACAACCGGCTCGAGGAGACTCGACAAAATGCATTTGAAAAGCCATTTGCCTCTTCAGAGCCGTCGACGTGCACAAAAACCTCTCCATTGAAAAGCCGCGAGCGATAAGCTCGCCCGTCATCTTTGGCAAAAAAAAAAGAAAAGCGAAAGCACCTGCCGACAACAATCGCAAATAGACAGGCCGCTTATATGTATACGCGCGGCAACAAGTCGACAGGCGGCAGGCACGCGCGGCTCTTTATCGAGCCTGATGGGCTTCTTAATCTCTCGAGAGGCAGACGGTGGGTGTATACACTTTTCCCACGAGCCCTTCGAGGGACGTCGCCTCTTAATAAATTAGGCGGCCAGCCCGTAAAAGCCGAACGATAAGCTCGCGCGGAGCGATGACTCCGGTTACGCAATCTTAATCAGCCGGTGGGATTCAGCAAAGTCGCGCGGTTTTTCCTTTTTTTTTTTTTATATACGGTGGGTTAATGAGCTGAGAGCTAACTGGCAGTTTTCTTATTGGACGCGGGATGAACCGAGCTTTTTGGGTCGCTGAGAAATTAGTCGAGCGCCGACGGATTTAGAAGCGCGTGGAAAGATGAAATGATAAATTTCGCGGTCCGCTTGACTTTCTCAACGTTTAACCTAAAAGTGTCTGTTTATTTTGTGTATGTTCGTTTCATGTAAATCTACGAGGAATCCGGCGATAAGGCGAGCAGATAAGCCTTGACACGAACTTTAGTTTGCAGAAGAATTAAAATTCTAAATACCGTGTAATAGCTTTTTAAGATAAAAGTAAATAAATTATTCGGCACGAAATAACTTGTAATGAAATATTTTCAATAAACTATCATCTCGCGAAAGCAATTTTCTTTAATTAAAACCCAACGCGTTAAAGTACAGTAATTAATAACCAATAATTATCGTCGTAAAAGGCTCGTTAATAAAAAAAGCTTGGAAAACAAATGATAAAAAGTGTAGGCTAATTCGATTGTAAACCCGCACCGCGAGCCATATTTTCCCGACTCCGCGCCGCGCTTGAATCTGCAAATAGACCGCTCGTAAATCCGTCGCTCAGCATTGAAATCCACCGGCGGGCGAAGAAAAATGACGCCAGTATTCGAAAATGTAAATGACGAAACTACGTATGTGTAGCGCAACATATCGTACGGTCGAAGTTTGAATGGTGCCGCGATCGGCGACGCGGATTATGACTCACTCTTACGTCCTGAAAAGAGAGTCGCCGCGGGGACCTTGGCAGCGGTAGTCCATGCAATGCAGCGGCGATTGAATTACCGATCTCGCCGGCGAAGCGTCCGATACGTTTCGATTGGCTTCCGGCACCAAGCGCGGCGGCCCTTCGGTGACTGATGTAGTCGCAGTGTCGCTTTTTAATTATGGATTTTTACGCGCAAGTATATTTAGACGTTCCGCTTTCCAGGTCTAATGATATAAGCCGAGGCGGTAGGAGGCGTTTATCCGTGATCGAGTAAAACGCACTGCAGCTTCGGAGTTCGGGATTAGATCACGCTTATTTTTGTCCGCGCGCACAAAAAAAGCTACTGTGTAGATTCGCCCCTGCGACCTTGAAGCATCCGCCGTTAATCTCTTCTGAAACTGCGGACATAAATTTTCCGCCCGATAGGGGGAAAGTCGCCCCTGGGATTTTCTGGTTTTACGGCGGCTTCTGCCTTCGATGTCAAGGCAATCTGGAAGGTTCTCTGCAAGTTGTAATTCAGTTGAAAAATTATAATTTCACCGCGATGTAAATAAAGAATACGTATAGTGAAAACAAAAGGGAATCCTCGAACCGCGGAATCTCAAGATCGCCGGCAGATATGTGGGTGTCTTGGTTCGCCGCGGGATGACGCAATTTTGACAGGCGACCTCCAATAACGATCAGCGAACAGCAATGAGAAAAGCAAATCAAGTACAGAAAGCAGAGCCGAAGCTCTTCCGATCCTGTCAAGTGGCCGAGCGCGTCACGTGGCGCGATTGAAGAGGCGCGCGTCAACTTTTGACTTTGTATACGTATACATATATAGCTGCTCGGGAACGATGCAAAAAGAGCATCGCCGTTTTCCCCTCCATCGGACCCGTTCCATTCGACGGCTGCGGAGCGGCAGGATAAGGCTACCGCGTTTCAGCGCGTTTTGCGCAGTCATTTTTCCAGCACCGCCGCGGCCCATTCGGATTTTTGATCGAGTGCTCTGCTGCTCTTTGGGGCTCTCGATCGTTGGAAAGATGGTTTTGGACGAGGAGCTCTATCCGCCACGGCACAAAACCGTCATTAAGTATCGGTAGGTGAAGCCTTACCTCCGTTTCACACGTAATTGGCAATTGGCGTTTTCGAGTGTTGTTCAGTTTTAAAGATAGGAGAATTTTTTTCATATTTTGATTGACAGCATTGGATATTATTATTGCGGATGACGAGTTAAGTTTTAAAATTAGTTGTATTTCATTTTTTAAATTATTCATTGGATTTGTGAACGAGAGACTAAGATTGTCAAATAAAGATAAAAGTAATTGCTGATTCCCAGTTGTAAAAAAATGTCGCTCTTTCGAATAAATTATCATCGGATTATTGCCTTCGAGATTATCGTGCTATAATTAAAGCTGACGTTATCCATACCTAAACTAATAAGTTAGAGTGCTTAATAAGCACGAACAAATTTGAAACGGGCTTGAATTCAAATAAATTTTCAAAGATCTCATTCTATTGCACGAACTTACAATCATTAGAGAAGCAATATTTATTGCTTAATTAAATAAAACCGCTTACGCACAAGAGCTGCTCCAATTACTGACTGCATTATCTTATCGACAAATATTTTACTTGTATTATTAACAGTATATCCACAAAGATTGTCCAAAAATGATGAATACAGACAATCAAGCAATAAATACACCTCGAACACTAAAAGTTCCAGTATCAGATTAACCGGGTAAACGTGTTTCCATCGATCGATTTCCCCGAAGAATCATCCATCAAGCATATATTGACCGCGCATAAACTTCGCGGAAAGAACATCGCATAGAAGCGCGCGAAACCGTGTAATTAACGGAAAAAATTACTCGTCGCTCGCGCCAGATGCATCGCTGTCGATTATAGAATTACTCGATATAACTCGATGAACAATGAAACGTCAATTAAAACCTCCCCTCCTATATACATTGACAGTAGTCAATCTGCGATCGGCGAGACGGCCGTTTGAAAGACCGGTTATAATGCGTTTCGTTGTGTAGGAAAAGAATGCGCTCGTCATAAAAAGAAAAAACTGAATAAAGCTGAAATTTATCAAGTATGCGGAAAAGTTGCGTAATAGTTAAGGTAATGGCGATAGTAATCAACACAGTTATGTGTGACCAAGGTCTTTGTTTAGTAAAAAAAAGTTTTCCTGCACTGTACCTTCAAATCAGTTGGACAAAATTGAATTATTTTGTCAAAAATACGTTTTTACGTTCTTAAAATAGAGTGATATACGTGCAGCTTAATCATATTAAGTGCTTGGTTGCTCAAATAAATCTAATTACACTGTGCGCAGCGTAGTCGTTTGCGAATGAGCATATTAACGAAACACAATGCGATCCTCTTTCAATAATAGAGGAGTCAAAGCATAATCGCGAAAGTTGCAGAAAAACTTGTAAGCCACTAAAAGTCCAGTTTCTTGCATTTGTAACCGGAGGGCTACTCGCTCTTCGACTTGGAAAGGGCGGAGAATCGAGCTAAAGCAGCCCGAATTCTCGCGTGCTAAAGATGGATTAGCGGGCACTTGTCCTCTTGACCTTTAGCAGTCCAATTCTCGCGTGCGAAGATAGAGTGTCGAATTAAAATCGAGCCCGTCGAGCTCGATTGAACTTGAGGCAGGCACTGATTCCCGCCTGGTTTATAATTAAATTTTCTAATTCCGGCGCTCCTTGCTCACTTGGAACTGCGGCCGTTCGTCGATGTCTGCGAATTTATAAACTTACTTAAAAAGACGAAGGATATCTCTCCAGCGTGCTTTAATTTCAAAGCGAACTGGATCCTATAGATTACAGTCAAATTCTGTCCTTAAAGTAAAGAATGTCTCTCGGACTGTTAAACTCGCAGCCAAGTACTCGCCCAAGGAGAAAAATCAATATTCAGCGTTGACGAACGAGCTGTTAAAGAGCTTTGCGACAGACAGATTTGCCGCCACAGGCGTGCAGATTCTCAGGTCGGATAGGTCCGCCCCACTAAAGTGCACATCATTATCTCGATCGAAGGAGGCCGCGTGTCGCGAACGCCTTCTAAATAGGCTCGAAAGCTCGACCTCCTTGGCCGAAAGTCTCTTTCGATTTCGAGGCGCGCCTCGATCGTTGCAAAACACTTGTAAGGTATTCCCGAAGAGCGCAGTCGCCTTCATCATCGAGAGGGAACGAACGCGACCAAAAAAACGAGGACGCCACTTGTACTTGTATTACCTATCATCGGGGAACACGTGTTCCTCTGGCATTCAACGACGCGAGGACGAGGAAGGTCTATTTGAGATTTATCGTGGCTCGATCGCTCTTACATCGGTCGCGCATGATATTTCTCTGCCTCGAAGGCAATGATGTAGCACGGGGAACTAATAAAAAAGGACTTGAGCGCGGAGTTTGAATGTAAATGCAGCTCAGCGAGCCTCGTTCTCGCCCTCGGAATTCGCACTTCCGACAGGCCTTTCCGCATAGCCTACCTCTCGACATCCTTGCGAGCCTCTGTCAATCCGTCGAAGCCTCTCCCGCGCGGGGGATCTCGGCGACGGAGGTCGACGACCTCTCTCTCTCTCTCTCGCGGTCAGACTTTTCCGGTTCTGCATCGCGGCGCATGCAAGACAGGAGGCGCCTCAACTTGAACTTTATTTTGAGCTTCGCTATTCTTAGTCGTAGACCAAGATGTGCATCTCTCTTATTCTCGCTATTTGCCTTTGAGTGTACGCTTTCAAAATGCTATTTCTATAAGCGGCGAAGGATAAGCGAGCGGGAGCTTGCCGGCCGCGAGTTTGTATGTACATACATAAAACCCGCCTGCGTTATTAACTTTGTTCGAGTGGTTTTCCCTGTGTATATATGTATACTCACTATATTGTGGAGGCACCGCTTCGTTGGCCACCCATAAAACTGTTTCATTGACATTGACGCTGGTTTCCTGGTTTAGTGGGGTTTTTACGAGCGTTTTTTGCTGATTTAAGCTTGTTAATTATTGGAAAGCTGTTTTGAAAAAGTAGATTGGAACGTTGTTGTGGGTGTACAATGCTGCGATTAAGAAATTTCAGATTGTTCAAACTTAAGGAATGTGTACATATTCTTAATCTATTCTTAGCTACTTCTTTTTGACATTCAAGTATTATTGACTTTGTATTTTGACGTAAAAACATCATTATGGTGAGTATTATCAAAGAATACTCAGCGAAACTAATAAATTAAAATTCGATCTAACTTACAAAGTACAAAGCAATTTAATACTTACACAAAGTAAATAACTGACGTTTGCTTCTTGATTAAAAATTCTCCAAGTCAATCAATTATTTACTTTGCATTCTTCTTCTTAACGCATTTACTTCAGATAGAAAACGATAGTAGAAGAAGTATATCTTGGAGTCGACCCTTTATGTTACCTCAAACATAGCTTTTTCAAATATAAATGTGACGTAAAGCGCCCGATTCGAAAGATTACCAGCTCTCGGCATGAATTTTTTCCCTGTCAATACTAATTAATGACTGATTAATCTGGCCTAATCGGCGATCAATTAACGCTCGGCTGCACGTTGTGGGGGATGATGATGCGGCTGACACGTTGACGAACTCGAAAACTCGTAAAACGCGCACTAACCGACCCTCCCTAAAAGCCGGCATCACACGAGCACCAGCGAGCACCGGACCTCGACGACCTCCAAGACGGAGGGTTGGGACAGTAGTAAGCCCGAGGCGCCGCTGAGATCCGCCTTCGACAGCTTCAAAAGGTGACGCCAAATGAGCCGACAAAC
The DNA here is from genome assembly GCA_900474335.1 of Ormyrus nitidulus. Lineage (NCBI taxonomy): Eukaryota > Metazoa > Arthropoda > Insecta > Hymenoptera > Ormyridae > Ormyrus > Ormyrus nitidulus. Next base: position 11,414 of record UCOL01004656.1, read on the forward strand.
AAAAAACGCCTTCCGACAAACATTGATGTAAATCGTTATCCGCGGAGCAGTGCACGCTTTCTACTTTTCACGCACTTCATGCACGCCACCTTACGTCACACCGCCCGCCCTTTTTTCCTTCATGCTTCAGCTGTTTATTTATATCTTTTTTTTTACACCGGAGAGGAGAGACGTCGACTCATCTCTTTCGGTCCTTACGGTCGAGCATATCTGCGCAGCTCACCACTTTTTTTCTGCACTCTCTTCTTTTTGTAGACAGCCATTTTTGCTTAGCTTTTAGTTATCGTTCATATGCAGCTGCTGCCATTGTTCGTCCTCATGTTTGGATTCAGACCTACCCGAGCATATCTGCGCACTCGAAAGTTTAGAGAAATCCACTTTAGACCAGTCAGCGGTAATGTTATCTCCAGTAGTGCAAACAGTTGATTTTTGAACGCGTCTTGTACGTAGAATCCATATTAGTAGATGAAAATTTTTTATTTAGTTCACTGCTCGTAGAGAGTATATTATTATTTTTGATTGTTTCGCATCCTCGCCGAATATTATTGTTCAAAAATCAATGCATGCATTCAGCAGGCCATTCAGTATAAATGTGCGTGTTAATGCAACGTCACGCGGCATTCGAAGGGCACTTCCATAATTGTGACTTACCCCCTTACGGACATTAGGTCTTGATTCGATCAGACTCTCGTTAGTCCTGCTCGGCACCCCGAAATAAGGCGCCTCGTTCTAATTCTCGCTAATTTTGTCTGTTTTCGAAATTGCAGCACGACGACGCAGCAGTCGTCGACTCAGAACAGCTCTCTGAGCCCGCAGCACGACTCCACCTGGCTGGACGGCCTCAACAGCCCCTTGATCCAGGACGAGGGCGACAACAAGATGCTAAAGCTCAGATTCGACGTGTCGCAGTATACGCCCGAGGAGATCGTCGTCAAGACCGTCGACAACAAGCTTCTCGTGAGTATTAAGGACTTTTGATCGCGGTGGGTTATTGGCTTATATTTTTGGAGCAACTTCTCTTCGTTAAAAAAGTCAGTCTCGATACGCCGGAGAATATTCGAGAATTTACGAAGACGTATAGCCAAAAGAGAGCTATCATTCGGCATAAATCAAACTCTCGAGAACTGTCAATTAAATTAGAGGAGCAACAATTCTCTCGAAACGCAAAGTGGGGCAGCATCGGTGAGAATCCGCGCGAACATCAATCCAAGAGCTGCACCATTTTGGCGTGCTCGCGAAATTTCTCTCCGCGGAGCTCCGATGTTAAATGTGTGTGAATTTGCGCATCTCTCTGCTCGGCGGATGGAGGATGAGAGAAAATACGAGCGTATTTTGCGACGGGCCGAGCCCGGCGTCTTGTGCGGATTACGCAAGACTTACTCTGGCAGCTTCGTCCGCTTAGAATGTCGGATTGTGTAATACTCGAAGTAGAATCGCGCTTTGTGGATTTGTTTAGTTTCAATCAAACGTATGTCCGATTGCTTTACCTGCCACTGCTTTTTTCGCGTGTCGCTTCTTTTTTTAAATATTTATTCTCGAAGGATCTGGAAGTCGTCTAAAAATAAATGTTGATTCGAAACATTCTTTTTTAAAAAAAAATCATTTGAGCAGCCAAATTTTAAACTTGAGCTCGTTGGAAATTTAAGGTTTGAACGTAAACATTGATATTTCAAGTGAGAAATAACAATTGGGAAGCAATGGATGTTCAAGTGGCTATAAAATTTCTATTCTTGGCTGAGGTAAAACTCACATTCATATTCCTTAACAAAAAAATTATAATGAATTACTTAAACTATGAGCTAATACACAATAATTAAGAAGTTTCGACTCGCGTTACAAGTCTCGGCAAAAAAGCGCACTTGTCTCGGCGCTTAACGAGGAAAAACTATTCCTCGACACGCGTCGGAAAGCGAGAAGCCGACGAGAAATCCTCTCGCTCCATGCACGCGCGGACTCCTCGGCCACTCGAAATAACCAGCTCCAAAAATAAGTAACGGCCGCCGACGCTTCGGAATAATGGCGGCATTGTGAAGGAGCGAAGAGATCCGCCCGGAGAAAAGTGTCATTCGTATGATAAAGGTGGAAAAGGAGCGATCGTTTGCGTTTAAATGGGAATTCGTGCTCGAGTTTCGAAAGCAGCTTATTTCGTTTAATCTTTGATTTTTTTCTTTGAAATTCCGGCCGGGGAAATTGGAGATGGGAATCTTTGAATTATAGTTGTACTATTATTATAGCTGCGATACGAACGCAAGCTATTCCGAATTCTGTTCTCAAATAAAACTAAAGAGTTATGACAAGGAGGCGCAAACTTCCTGAAACAGGCATAAGCTTCGACGATAACGGATCAAGTCTAAATATAGCCCATCGATTCGCTTCTTACGTACAAGGAAACAATAAACGAGTGATTGATTAGCCCGACAATGAAAAGGAGGGCAGCGCGAATTTCCGCGCGCACGTATAGCTCTTTTTGCTCTCTCTGCCTCCGCTCGGCGAGTGGGGGGGGGG
>UCOL01004657.1:0-13915 GCA_900474335.1 Ormyrus nitidulus
TTGGCAACCGATAGTGATGTAAGTTTTTTTTTTTTTTTTTTTTTTTTTTTTCGAAGCGCTCATCACGCAGTGTAACACAACGGCTCTGCGTCCGTTGACTAATCGCTTCGCAGGATCTCGTGCTCCAGTTGGCGCGCGCTTTGAATTTAGAAAATGTGCGCGCAGGCCGAAGAGCTCGAAAATATCCCCGCGCATTTATATACGAGCCGGAAAGTTAGACGCGGCCGGGTCTGAACTCGCGGCGATATGAGCCGTGGCTCTCGGATGGATAGGCAATTAAGTCTGTTAATAGAAGACTTAGGCGGCGAAACATTGTTGGGGTGCGTTGATTTTGGGAGAGAGGGGGGGCTAAAATTAAACCGGATCGAATTCCGAGGCATTTCAATTTAGAGCTGAACTTTTTAGATACCTTCGAGCTGCAGCGAGGTCGTAATTTTACGACGAAGCCTCTTTATCGTATTTATTTCAGCATCGTATACCGACAAACGCATATATAAACTAGTTTATAAATTGCAGTCCAAATAAAGTATGAAAGTCTACACCGTAGCTGACGAAATGTCCGAAATAATCACGTGGGGGAGAGGAGAGGCGCGGCTAACGCGGTGGGATCATCACTTTTTTGAAATGAGATACACGTCTGCTATGCGTGAGACCGCCGCGTTATCTTTAATACCTCGTGAATTCGTCGTCGTCGTCAGCGCCGTTCATTGAAATATGAACAGAGTTCTTTTTATTGAGCGGGTAATACAGTTGATGTTTGGCTGCAATTGCTTTCCCACGCTTACGAATCGTTTCCGGGACCCGAGGACTCTCGAATTTAGACTTTAAATTTTTAAAAAAGAGCCCTTTTGAAGTTAAATTTTGATAAATGCTCGTTTACGAATTCCATTGCGTTTGTAGATTAAACCCAGATGTGTTTTCTGCGTTACGAAATAGTGCGACACACATTTATTTACGGCCTTTTCTTATAAGCTCACCAAAAACTCCCGTAAAGTGAGTCATTGATAAATTCCTCTTCTTTCCTACTGCCCGGTACTTTACGCCTCGCATCTTTGATTATATTAAATGTTATACAGGCGTAAAAACGAGTACATTTTTAATTACAGTTTAAATACTTGTGGGAAAATTCGAGCGGCCTCAAGGTCTCATGTACATCGTCAATTTACCGACTAAATCCTAAACCAATCCCCGCGACCAGCCCTCGTTGATCCCAAACAATGCCCGAAAAAACGGCCCGAAAATTAGCATTCCCGTTCAAGCCGAAGAATCACTGCGTCGCCATAAACGTCAGAGCCCGGCGAGAAGAAGAAGTTCAAGGCCTCTCGGGTCGCGACTGCCGTAAATCCGCGAAACCGGTTCCAGCGCTAAAATCAATAAGCCCCCGGCCGTCGCTCGTAAAAGTATATATATATACGTACGTCGCGCGAAAAGCGAGTCTCGCTGCGAGCGCGCCGATTGATAAAACGCGCGAAGGTCGCGTGCGCGGGTAACCCCGGAAGCTCGGGAGGCGCTTTATCGGGCGCGGGATCGCAGACGGCGACGCCCGGTTATTACGGCGGCGCGACGACTCCGGCGCCGGGCTTCGAAACTTTCCTCGGGGTTGGAAAGGGAGACGCGGCGGATTTGGTACAGTTTCTGTATCTGGAAGTACGGGATCTCTTATTTTTATTTTAACGCGACGTATTTTTGATTGCGTTTTAGTCGACGAGTTGTTTTATTGGACTGGTTTTGTAATACTTGTTGCGAGTAAGTAATTCTGCTGCAGATAAAGAAAGAAGCGACGGTCTGACGTAAAACTTTTACAAGAACTATTATCGTATCAATGCTCCATTCATTTCCTCCAGGTTGTTCAAACACTGTTATCCACCGGTCTACCACGAAAGTCCGCTTCGCGGTTATCTTCGATTGCAGGAAGAAGGCTTCCCGTGAGGAAGTAAAGACATGGCTAAAATAGAGTTTCGATATTACGTTTAAAACTTCCAATGCGAAACTACCCTTTTCTCTGTACGAAGAAAAGTTAAAAAATTCCGCGAACAAGTAGCTCAAGGAGTCGCGGCAAAAGTCCGGACGAAAATGGTCTTATCGATCTGCCGGCGCTTCGGACAGGTACGACGCGAAGACTCGCGCCGCTAAGCTGCTATATCGAGAGTAACATATCGCGGCCTTTGCATCTGGGTCGGGTTTATCGCGCGACGTGCATCTCGCTTTCTGTTAGTTCGTAAGCCGCTCGGGCGCTCGAACTTGATCGGAATTTTTTTTTGTTCTGGTTTATCGAAACGGATGGGACGGGGTGGGAGCGGTTGTTTCAAGGAAAGTTTTGTTAATCGCTTAGGGGAATGTAAATTGTCCCTAAAATTTTAGGATTTAATAAAGTAGTGTAAAATAGGGGACTTATATTAATGATATTTTCTGTTTTTCTGTTACAGGGAGTTTTAAACATTGAAAGTATATTAAAACATAAATAAAAATGGTAAGTACCTAATTAAAAACGGCTTTGCTACATTATTCCATCGAGAACTGAGATTAATCCAATTGAATTTTTTTGTTTAATAGGTACAAGAAGATAATCATAAAGCACCAACTGAGTTGGATACTTTCCTTCCGCAGGACGGATCCAATCTAAAAGAAGGCGTTCTCACTGCCAAGTAAGTTTTTTGCTCATAAACTTACGTCATGTTCGATGCAAATAAGTAAATTTTGGTCTTAACGAGAAATCTCCAGAGTTCGAAGCGGATTTGCATAAACAAAGTAATAAATGTTATCCTTCTCGGACGAGTGGATACTTTTGTTTATTCAAAGTAAATGATATTCGATTGAAATATCGGTATAATGTTTGTATTACTTAAAATCCAATTTCGGACAGTAAATATATATTTTAACCTGAACGAAAATTATAAACCCAATGTGAAAATCAAACGAGACGCCGGAATAAAAGGCGGTCGTTCATCAAATAAATTCGACGTGCCCTCTTAAACATCAAATGCTTTCGTTCCGATAACTACGCAAGCAGTCGGCTTTGTATCAAACATTTTTTTGAGCGGTATTACACAAATTCGGTCGAGATACGACACATCCGGCTTTGAAGCTTATCGAACCAGAAAAAATCATTGTCCTCCTCGTTCGGATCTTTCGTTTCGCTGTTTCGTTAGCCGGCATTTCTACCACCGACTTACCCTCGATTTGTCAACGGCGGTCGTTTAACCGACATAATTAATTAAGCATTCGATGAAGGTGTATTGAAAAAATCTGACTATTGTTCGAATCTGTAAAATTATGCAAAGAATTTTGACCTGCATTTATTATTTCCCTGAAAAAACTCTATTGCATACAAAAGCCATTGAATATTCATTTTATTTTGCAGTGCATATATTGCATTATATGTAATCATTCTTACAGCCAGGCATAGAAATACTGTAATAATTAAATTATAACTTTAACGTAAGACAAAATCATTATTCACTTCACACCTCCAGCTTCCGCGATCTGCTTCAAACGGAAGTGCTGCATAATTTCACCAAGTCGTACCCCAAGCTGTCGTTAAGCCTCCAAAAAAAAAAACCCAAAATCCCACCATCCAAACCCCAATCCCCAGCCGCGAGTTCACGCCAATTTCCTCTTCCTCCTCGGATTTCCTCAGCGTCCGCTTTTCGGAAACAGCCGAGCTCCGCAATCGCCAGCCGAAAATATTTGATCCGGCTCGAGGACAATAACAAGTATTGCCCCATTCGCGAAATCCGATCGGCGAGCGCTCGCTTATTTAGCCGAAAATCGTGCGGGTCTTGCGAAAAAGCAGGCCGCGGTGGTCGCTCCGGTGGGAGGGAGGATTTAAAGGAGTGCAGCGACCTCCGGCTCGCGCATTAATTGAACGGTTTCCCGTCCCCGCCGACTGGCCGCTGCTTCTCTGCCTCCTCGCGAGCTTTTTCTTTTCTCGCCTCGCGAGCCAGGCGATAGATTTCCTTGGCAGCGCGCGGACGAGCCGCCGCGGAGATAATGCGCGAGTTACGCGGGTGACGGACAATCGGGAGTGGAAGTGCGCGGGTTGAACTTTTTTTTTTTATTTTTTTGTTCGGACCGAACGACGGACAGGATGGCGTCGAGCATCAGGAGGCATTATGCTGAGTAAATGGCTATGTTTTTCACGGGTTTTTGGGAGAGTTGATGGGACGGAGGTGTCGAATGTATAGTGGAGAATCGAGTTTTGCTTTCTTCATTTTATCAGCGATAATTTTTGCATTATGCAACTGATACGATTGAAAGCTCGTTGAGGCCAATCAGTGTGTTTTATGTAATTTTCATTTTTTTCAATTACGATAAGTTTCACGACCTTTGCGTTCACAGGTACAAAGTACAAGTTGCCTCGCGCGATGTCGAAACCGCCCTCCAGCAAGATGGAAAGAGCTTCGATCCCTTCACGGAGCGCAAAGTTCCCAATCCAACGACGTGAGTATATATATTTCAAAATTCTCTCGTCGCTTGTCAATCGCGCGAAAATTTGTACACAAGTCTTATCGATTTAACCTCTCTTGTAATCTGTTGCGTTTCATAAATAAAGCTTAATTATGCAACGATAATGAATAACGCGATGAGGATTTGTTTTACTTTTCTGAGAAAGTATAAGTTATGTGATTTGCGAGAGAAATGTTTTTGCAATGGAAAGGTTTTATAATACAAATGCAAACTATGCTATACTAAAGTAATATTCGGCTATATGAAACGTATTTTTTTTTCGATAGGAAGCTTTAAGTTTATTTAATTATTTATTCATTTTTTTTAAATTAAATTAATGCAGATAGGTATGTGATGCTATTTGAAAAAGTAAGGAATAAACTAAAGTGCGTTTTTTTGTCAAAGAATGAAGTGGCACACATTTTGGTCTGCGAATGTAAATACAACAAATAATCAATAATAGAATATCGTCAATTAAAAACAAACATCGCTTATTAATTAGTGTCAAAGTCAAAAGTATTTGTCGTTCATTATTCTCATTAAGATAACGCCTCAATGTAATTCTCCTCCAATGAAATTCGATGATATAAAATAACTGAATAAAGGCGCTTGTTAAAGTGAAAATTGAGCTCACATTTGTATGCATTATTAATTTCAAACTTTCCTGCTAGACAATCGTTTGATTTTAATATCTCTCTCTCTCTTATAAGCATTGAAACTTACGCGAAAATCGTTCGAAAATGAAGGATCGAAGATTGCGTTTAATTATCCATTAACTTTGTTTTTTTTTCTGTTTGCAGAGATTGTGATACGTTAACCCACCTTCTGAAAGCCTCTCTAGGAACTGGAATTTTAGCAATGCCCGTCGCCTTCCGAAGTGCCGGATTAGTAGTAGGAATTTTTGCTACGATACTCGTAGCTTTTGTTTGCACGCACTGCGCGTACATTCTTGTAAGTATTGGCATAGGATCTTATAGTAGTTATAATAATATTATTGTTGACATACTTTTATGGAACTGCATCCGTTGAGTTTTCTTATCTGATTAAAATTTTAAAAGGTTTATTTTAATTTTAAATAAAAGATCAATAAACATTCATACTTTACGGCGAAACTCTGACGAAATGTCTAAATTATTATAAAGAAATATTTTGTATTGTTAATTCTTATCGAATGGAAAATAGCACTCTCTAAAATTAAGACAGTAAAAGAGGACAAAAGCTCTTTGTACGATACTTGAATTAAATCATTTGCCGTGCTAAAAAATGAACCTCCACTCAAAGAAACGATGCAAACACAATTGAACAAAGGGTTGATATAATTGGAAGGACTAATTGAATTTCATTCCACAGGTTAAATGCGCCCACGTTCTTTATCACAAAACGCGGAGAACGGAAATGAGCTTCGCGGACGTTGCCGAGACCGCCTTCGCAAGTGGACCTAAGTGGGCTCGACCCTTTGCTGGGCCGTCTAGGTAAGCTCGAGTATTTTTTTTTATTCATTCTTATGTAATTGAAGCAGCGACAAAGGCGTGCATTGCTTTCTTTTTGCAAGGAAATAATAAGAATAAAAATGAAGAAAAGCTCGTATAACAGTTTTTTTATTGCCGACTAGCCAATCAAAGCATGAGAATATTTATACTCTACTGTTAATCAATAAAGCACGTATCAACAAAATTATTAGTTAATCACGGTCAAGTAACGTTAGATGACATTGACGGACGTAGTATATTTGTTTTCAGCGACGTTATAATTTTTTTACGACGAGGATAACTGTTTGTTTTCTATGGAATATTTTATTTAAATAAAGTCAATAGTTAATAAATCAAAAAGAGAACTGTAAAGCAATAATTTTTATTATACTATTCGAATTGCTGCATTGAACAAATAGAAGAATGTTTTATGTATCAAACCGGATAAGTACAGACAGTACCAGATAAAACGCATTACTTTCAAATGACTTGTTGGCCGGTTCTATCCAATTCTACACCGGATTCTTGAACAAGTTAATTAGTACAACTTAAAAAAAACAGCATGGTCACGAATTTTAATGAAAAACTTTCAACGAAATCACTTATATTTGCAGGTACTTGATCCAGATAAGTTTGTTCATAACGTACTACGGTACCTGCAGTGTATACGCAGTAATCGTGGCCGCGAATCTGCGGCAGATAATCGATCACTACATCGGCTATCACGTAGACGAGCGGCTGGTGATCTCGATGCTGCTGGTACCGATGATCCTGCTGAGCTGGATACCGGACCTCAAGTACTTGGCACCGGTCTCGATGGTCGCCAACGTATTCATGGGCACCGGACTCGGCATCACCTTCTATTATCTCGTTAAGGATATAAAAGGCATCGAGGGAATACCCTTCATGGCCGACATTTCCGAGTTCCCCAACTTCTTCAGTATCACCATCTTCGCTATGGAGGCTATTGGTGAGAATATTTTCCGTTGGCGACTTTTCCGTCGGGAAGTTGAACTTTTTGTGATCGTTTGATTCGGGTGTGGATGGAGATAAATGTCATTCTAGTTTTAAGCTTTTTTCCTTTTTTTACATGAAATTTTTAATTTTAAGAATGTTTTACTAAATTTCTATGTCATTTCTTTCAGGTGTGGTGATGCCGCTGGAAAACAATATGAAAACGCCACAGCATTTTGTCGGAATTTGCGGAGTACTCAACAAGGGAATGTCAGGTGTTACTCTGATTTACATTCTTCTTGGCTTTTTAGGATATGTTAGATATGGTGATGACACTTGCGACAGTATTACGTTAAATTTACCCATAGCTGAGATGTATGTATAAAATTACATTCTTTAAAGAGAATAGTAAGAATCTAATTGCATTACTTAAACGCAATTTGTTTATTTACAGTGCTGCACAAATAGTGAAACTTTTTATTGCTCTAGCCGTTTACTGCACTTTTGGCTTGCAGTTTTATGTGTGCCTTGATATTGCCTGGACAGGCATTAAGGATCGCTTCCAAAAGAAGCCTCTTCTTGCCAATTATATTTTAAGAACAGTTCTTGTTTCTGGTGCAGGTAAACATTCATTTTTTACAATTTAAAGATTTTACTCAAATGTTTAAAAAAGTAATTAATCTAAATACAATTTCTTTTGCAGTTTTACTAGCAGTAGCTGTGCCAACAATTGGTGCATTCATTGGGTTGATTGGTGCATTTTGTTTTTCAATTTTGGGTCTTCTCGTTCCTGTGTTCATCGAGACTGTTACGTACTGGGACATTGGATTTGGAAGATTTAATTGGGTTGCAATGAAAAATATTATTATTTGCATTATTGGTCTTTTGGCCTTAGTATTTGGCTCTCGCAGTGCCGTCGCAGATATTATAAAATTGTACAGTGAAGTTCAAGGAGAAAAAAAATGCGTATAGCTGCTAAATTTTAATCGTCTTTTTATATACATGTATATTAAAAAGCTATTTTTTGTAAATAAGTTTTAAAATTCTCTAGTTTAAAAAAATAAAGTTTTTTTTGATACAATAACAATAATCCATTTATGTATTACTTATTTTAACCCACTTAATTCCCTTTAAGTTTAAAAAAATGAAAATCTTGATTTAATATATCTTATTTTATTAAAAATTTTAAGAATTATATAAAATATTCTTAATTTTATTATTACATTAAACTAACAAATACATGATCTACTGAATGCATTGAAAAATTATATTTTTTGTACATATTCACAAATGAGTCAATTTTTGTTGACATTACTGAATTCACATAATTTTGAATTATAGTTAAGTTTATTTCTCCAAGGGTGCGTAATTCAAAAGCTTCTCAATTAAATCTACGTGTCCAAGAAGCATTCTTCTGCAGCAGTACCTCTTAAGCCCAAGAGAATCGAGTGCATCACTGAAATACAATTGAATCTATTTAAGTTTTATGTAATTATACTAACACTATGGCTATAAAAATTCATAAGTAAATTTTACTGGAATTTTATTAGTATTTTTTTTACTAATGATTTGAAGAATTTTTTCATTTAAAGTTCAATTTAATAAGCATAAATCTATATAAACATTTCTGCAACAATACTGTTGCAAATATAGAAAAAAAATTATGTACTAATATTGTTTTATAGAAAACTTAAGTTCCAATTTAAATAATAATTCATAAAAAAATTATTTTCAAACTATAAAAACATGCCGAATGAATAGGTTATCTTACCCCTCGGTGTACTCAGCTTGCAGTAGGCCTAAATAAGCCTCCCACTTGTTACCAATAACTTTGCCACAAGTAAAACAACGTACAGGAATAATCATTATTAATTTTTTAAAAATTAATATCGAGTAAAATCAATATGTTATTGAAACTTTCTGAACTTCAGTCTTGACGTTAACGTCTCACCGAAAGTTCCAGCAATGACTGAATACACTTAAGACAAGACGCAAATAGCTAGTAGAAGTAAACAAGCAGTATGCATAGATATTAATGCCTCTAGCGGCAGAAAATAGAAAATTTTTTAAATCGTATATTGTAATATTGTATTGTTTGTAAATAATTGTATAGTATTGAGATACTCGGTAAGAATAATTATAATTGCGATGGTAATATGTTTCAATGATTGGAAGGGTTGCGTCTTGTGTGGGAACTGGATGTGTAATCAAATAATGATCCGTACTCAATTACTCATCCTAGGACGCCATTTCAATATTTCGATCATGCGTGCCACGTGACCACGTCGCCGCGATTCGATTTTGAACTTTGAAGTTAAATTTTTCTACATCAGGCGACGTCGCTAATGTTTAAAATTATTACTGTTTATTTGCCATCATTTTAAAAAAATGTCTGAAACAGTAAAGTAAATTAAAGGGGTAAATATTTTAATGCACTTATAATATTTATTTATTTATTTATTTTATTAATCAAATGTGAAAAATGCCCACAATTACAAAAAAAAAAACAGAGTTTTTCGAGAACAAAAATATAGAAGGCACAATCTGCTCAAATAAAATTTTTACAATTTGAATTATAAAACAAAAGATGTCAAAATTGTTATAAGAATAATTTTAACTTATCAATTGTTATTATAATTATTTTTTTAGAATTATATTTATGGTATTTGTGAAGAGCAATGCAGCTTTGAAGAAATTTCTGAACATCGCTGTGGTAAAGGTTTTCCCTCAACAATTTTTGATAGCATCAGATTTTATCCAAGTAAGTGTACCCTTTTAATATGTATAATGCAACCTATATACTTGATTAATCATATATAATGTTTTTTTTCATACAGGCATTGTCAATGAAGAAGATCTGTCTAGTAATTCTCAACAAACAAATAAATTTGTGTGGTCAGACAAACTAACTGAACAACTAATTGCTGAAGTTCATTCAAAAGAACCATTGTGGAATTTTAAAATACTATAATGAAGCAACATAATAAATGCAAGGAAAGTTTATGGCGAGAAGTGAAAGCATCACTTTGTGAAAAAGTTACTTTAGATGAGATAAAAGCGAAGTTTAAACATTTGACTAATACCTTTTGGAGACACAGAAATCAAGAAAGAATAAATTTAAAAAACACTGGTGCTGTAGCAAGTAGTACTTCGAAGTGGAAGTTTTATGATCACATTTCTTTCTTACACAAAATGAAATGTAAGCAACAAAATACTGAAGATAACTACAGTTCTGATGATTCTCAGCTTAAAAATGATAGAGTAGAATTTGATGAAGAGGAAAACAATGATGAATCAGCAAGCTATGTTTCTAAAACTAATAGAAAGAAAAGAAAACATGAAGATGCTTTATCAAAAATAGCTGCATCTGTTTATAAGCCTTCTCAACTTATTGTTTTGCCTCTCCAGCCACAGCCACCATTGCCAACCCCTCCAGATGAAATAAAGTCTTTTGCTTTGCTTGTAGAAAATAGACTTCGACAAATGGATGATGACAGAAGAAGTGATTCTATTAAGAAAATATTTACTATTCTATATCATTGATAATTAGTCTGTGTTGGTAAATCTTAATAAAGTGTTATAAATAGAAAATAGTAAATTATGAAAACTTTTTATTCTACTTTTAGGTTTTTTTTATGAATTTTAATGAAACAAAATTTCACCATTAAAAAATTATTTTCTATTTTCAACACTCAATAAAGACTTGCACGTTTAATATGTTTTATAATAATAAATGTTATATGTAATTTGTTGATTTCTGTAAAAATAAAATTTAAAAATTAATTAATGTTTCTTTATTTACAAACAAAAGTTTTTCAAATCAAATGGAAATATCGTTTTCCTCTGCAGGATACAGCGTTTAGTCTAAGGATATATTGTATATATACTCATACTGTAGCGATCTGTATGTTATATAATTTTATGTAACTCTGGGTTAATAAATAAATAAATAAATAGAAGTTGCAAACATACTTTTAATTGCTTTTGGTTCTCGAGATGTATTTTGAAACGCTAAAAAATTAGCTAACATTTTAAATATTTACAAATTGTTTCTTTTTTTTTTAGATGAAACTGATTTACCTATATTTTTGATAGTAATTCTGATGTTATAAAAAAAAGTTAATCAGAAAACGTAAATCAAATCCTTCGCAATGGGTTAACGTTCAAGCAAAAAAGGCTTGCAATGCTCGCGTTAGTGGAATCGCAAAAAAATGGTGCACTTATTAGAAATAAGCAGATGGGATTAGGTTGTAGAAATTGCAAATTTCAGTGTCGAAATAAAATAAGCACCATTGAACGAGAATCAATTTTTCGTAACTATTGGATGTTAAAAGATCACACCCGACAATGGGATTACATCGCTCGTTGTATGATTACGAAAACAATCGATAATGAAGGCTCTGTAAATACACAAAAATATAATGATTTTATATTAAAGACCAGTACGGAAACTGCGAAAGTATATCGACAAATGTTTATTGATACTTTAGGTGAGTCTTTTCATTAGATCAAAATGTTTCGATATTTCATATCCGATTTTCAATGTTCCGTAATAAATAATTTTTCCCAACTCAAGCATTAAATAGCCCTCATTTCATGCTAGAAAGTAGCATAGAAAATCGATCATTTCATGCGTTTAACAAAATTGTTTGTTCGTTTTTGCTCTTCCGACGCAAGCGGGGAAGAAAGACATTTTTAACGACTCCAGTTTCTGTGCACGACTTGAAATACGCGATCATCTATCCAACTTTCTGACAGCAAAAGAGGGATTTTTATGCCTTCGTTGAAAAAACACGGTGTGTAAAACGGGAAGAAAATCTATTTCAGACTCGAGTGAGGTTTTCAGCAGTCGTCCCTATCTCGCCGAAGGCGTCCTCGACTCTAACTCGTGCAGAACACCTCACCCTCGTTAGATATAGCTTACTTTCTCTCCTTGTTGCACAATGTACTATTGTGTTCGTGTGCGCGCGCGTATGTACATGTATGTGAGAGCGAGAAAGGTAAAGAGATAGAAAATGAGAGAATTATGGCGTTTCTTGGCGCAAAGAAAATACGTGTTGCCGTTTCAGATAATTGAAATAAACAATTAAAATTCAAATGTATATATTTCTTGCAATTATATTTCAGGTATCTTTCGTAAAGTTCTCGAAACTGTGAGAATAAAAATGAAAAATAACACTGGTGGCACTATTGAACGAGATAAACAGGGTAAATATACAAACAGGCCAAAGAAATTATTCTCCGACGTAACAAATTCTGTCTAAGCACATATAAAATTTTTTCCAACCATAGATTCACACTATTGCCGTCAGTCAAGTGATAAGTTGTACTTATCAAATATAAATTCTATATCTGAAATGTACAGAAAATATAAAAATTGGATGAAAGAAACGAATAATAAAAATATTGCATCTGAAAATTTCTACAGAGAAATATTTAATTATTAATTTAATTTAGAATTTCGAAAGCCAAAAAAGGACTTATGTGATCAGTGCCGGTAGGCCGGAATCACCTTTACCTTCTTCAGTCGTCATTACGACAATTTCAAACACTTGTAAACAGTGCAGCGGTAGTCCTGTGTTAGGACACTCACTTCTTACCCGGGTAGATCGAGGTCGATCCACTATGCCTTCCGCGTAATTTTTATTTCGCTTGCAACTTTTTCCCTTTTTTATTCAGAAATAAAAAGTCTGTTTCAATTTTTCTTTAGGAAAGAAAGGAAATAAACGACCTAAATTATTATTGTAATGTGCACGTGAGATTAAAATTAAAAAAAAATCAAAAAGCAATAATAAATTATATTCATTGAGCATAAAAAAAAGATTTAAGAAAAGAAAAGAATAATAATTAAGCAAGACACAACAAGTGCGTAATTGTGATTTGTGAAAGTTGTATGATTTTAATTAATTTATGCTTTGAGTATGTATGCGTTGGTTATATTTAAATCTTGATAACTGTAGATTGAAAAAGAATATAGTTAACTCTGTCCAGTGTTAAAACGAGTTGGTAATGCAAACAAAACTATCAGTTTTAATTTAGAGAACAATTCAAGGCAAGAAGGAGAAAACAAGGAAAAAATAAAAGTGAATTCTTACTTGATCAAATCTCAGTTTGAATTTTAGTGGAAATCGATTCAATATTTCCTTCATAATCTTAATTCATGCCCTTTTCTATTTTAGAGCAAACACATTTCCTTTGCACATAGGTCGATTGTTCCCTTGGCCTTTTCTCGCTCCCTTTTTCATGCTTGCTAAAACTATTGTAAGATCAGCCATGCTCAAGTATGTGACCTGGAAATAGAATATCTGATGTAAGGAAAAGGAAAAATTAACACAGGTTCTCCTTCTAAAGAGATTATTGAGACAATGAGACAGTCTCTCTCTTGATTAAAAAGAAAGGCATTTTGCAAACGAGCAAAGGAAAGAAACAAGGATTTCATTTTTAAAGACCCCGCATAAATGTGGAAAACCGGTCTCGGTTGAATTGAATGAAAAGTATTCCATTTGGTAGTTTTTGATGTATGGTTCGGACGCCTTCCCGGATGGAGCCCCCCCCCCCCTCCCCAGAAAATTCGATGTTTCGAGAGAAAGGCACTCAAAGTTGTACTTATCGATTGTTACCCGTAAGATAAGCACGATTACTGCGCTTATCCACACTATACTTGCTTATGCCCCTTTAGGTATATACGCGTGATTGAATATGAGGTTGTGTGCATGAAGTGTCCATATATAGGAGTAAATGTTTCTTTAAATAATTATGCCGGTTTTTGCATATTTGTAGATTAAGAAAGTATATTACTTTGCGTTCTCGTGTGCAAATTTTCAGTTTCCACACTGAAAATGCGCAAGAAAAAGGGCATTTTCTATGCATGAGTAAATAAATAGTATATTGCTTCCTCCTAGACGAAGCATTGTGATAATAATATTTGGAGTTGTTCGAAAAAACGGTTATAACTGTATTTTAAGGTGTCAGGAAAAGGAATAAATGATATTTGAAAAATGTCTGTATGGATGTGTGTGTGTGTGTGTGTGTGTGTGTGTGTATAC
>UCOL01004658.1:0-13902 GCA_900474335.1 Ormyrus nitidulus
CTTTAACACAGGTCACTCATTTTTAACCGAAAATGTACATCCTTTTTGTCGATAAATTCTGCAGACATGAATGAAAAACTACATTAAAAAAGTTTAAAATGTGCACTTTCTACTGCAACAAAAATATATATACATGACAGTGGACAAAATAAAAAGATATTTAATTACGAAAAATTAAATTATTTTACTTCCGCAAAGCAGTTCATTTTCAAATAAATAAATAGGTTATAGAATGCCGTAAATGTTATATCATAAACTGATTAAAATAACTTATTCTTAATATAAAAATTATTTTCATTAAACTATTAATGTTTATATCAACGAAAGCCTCGATAACTTAAAAGTGACTTAGTATAGTATAAACAAATAGCTATAGTAAATACTCAAATCATATGAGTATCTAAAGAAAATTTTATTTTCGTAGAAAAAAGTATACGTTTATTTTACGTACATATATTTTTTTATTTTAAAGTGCAAGTATACTTTATTATATTAATTTATATATCACTTCATTGACTAGAGAATCGCGCTCGACCCACCTTAAACCGTATCTGACTTGGAGATATTTTCTAGATTATACATATTTTTCTTACTGAAAATCTCAAAAAAATATTAAATTTTGAGATATCACAAGAAACTAGGTCGAAACATTTACCCATTGTTACTGTATTATTCGTCTTCTTTTAAACCTATATATATTTTATCATCTACTTTTCCGTCCTTGAATTTCAACTTTGAAAAATCGTAAACTCATAAGTTTGTAGAATTTGATCAGATCTACAAACTAACTTTCTAACAGCGCCGTTAAAGTCTAAATAAAATATCTACATAAGAAACGAAAACCATCGGTCTTCCTCGAGCTCTAAAAATCCATTCCCCGTTAGGTTCGTGGCGGACGATTGGTCGGCGTGCAGCGTGAGCTGCGGCGAGGGCGTCCGTCACCGGGAGGTGCACTGCAAGATCTTCCTGGAGTTCAGCCGGACGATAGCGAAGCTGCCGGACCACCAGTGCTCGGGCCCGAAGCCGATCGAGACCGAGAAGTGCACGATGGAGCCGTGCGGCCTGATCGAGAACAGCCTGGCTTATCGCATCGACACCGTGGGCGACAGCAGCTACGCCGAGTCCAGCCTCACGGACAGCTTCAAGTCCTCCTCCTCGGCGGTGTCCGGGGGCTCCTCGGGCGGAGGGGGCGGCGGCGGTTATGAGAGTAATGTTAAGGTCGCGCCCGGAAGCTCTACGGTGACGTCGTACTCGTGGAAGGAGGCTGGATATACCGACTGCAGCGCTACCTGCTTAGGAGGTGAGTTGTTGCTAGGATTTCGAGAATTTACGTTCAAGGTATCTTGTAGAGATGGCTGGATGCTTTCTTTTAAAGAAAATTTATTGTTATAAACATTAATCCACGGATACTTTTATATCCATTGAATTGTGAATTTTAATTTTCTTATTAAATGTTAAATCACAAACGCTGACATTTAATATTGCTTTTCAATTAAATTGTCAAAGTATTACTTTGAAATATTGATTTATAAATGCTGATAAAAAAACTGATTTAATTTTAAATAAATTTTAATAAAAATGTAACTATAATTCTTAAGTGTAAGTCTTTCAGATAATACGCGTCTCTCTTTTAATCAGCAACCTGATTTACTAGTCTCGTACAAAACGTTGTCGGATTACTCTGATAAATCAATATCGATGATCACGTTTATAATAGGCTGTGCTTTTTGATATTACAGGTGTTCAGGATTTAATAATCATCTGCGTCAGAGATGATACGGGAAAAACCGTGGTGCCCCTTTTGTGCACGGCGGAGACTAAGCCGGAATCTAGGATAAGAGTTTGCAACGACCATCCCTGTCCCCCGAGGTAATGCTTCAATTCATTAATATTTCACAGTCGCATCAAGAAGATTAAAAATTCTAAAGTAAATTGTGTTTAGTCAATACTAGCGCCGTAAATACTAAAATGACAGAATAATGTCGTGAATCTTTTACAAAACGTTAACTATTGCCTAGTGATTACTCTTTTTTTTACATATCGTATGTTTAAAATAAAAATAAGACAATAAAAATATCGGCACGTTTCAAACATTGTATAAAATGTTCAATTACACTTGAACCCTGGGAAAATATAAAATACACGGAGAATCTCGGCCGGTTTTATTTCCCAAAAGTTTGAGAAGCCAAGCCCGCAGAGGGTAAACAAGCAAACAGACAAGCCAGTCCGCGGGAAGAAAATCGCGCGCGGTGGAACTAGGCACCGGCGAATTAACGCTCCCGAACCTCGCCTGCTTGTTTACAGATGGAACACCAGCGAGTTCTCGGCGTGCATGAAACCCTGCGGACTCGGGATCCAAACTCGCGAGGTCACCTGCATTCACGAGGTGACGCGCGGCACTGGGAATACGGTGGCCGTGCCCAGCCACATGTGTCCACAGCCGCCGCCCGTCGACAGGCAGTACTGCAACGTCTGGGATTGCCCGGTTGAGTGGAACGTCGGCGAGTGGAGCAAGGTATGAGCGCTTGATTTCGTGGAAACATTTTATTTCCGTGATTCCCTGCTTTTCGGCTCCGTCGCGTTCGACTGTATGTCGAATTACAAAAATTAGACTCTGACGTGTTGAAAAAACGTTTCAAACAGATTTACGAACTGCACTGCATTTCTGTGGCAAGAGAGTGTAAAGGCGATCACAAATGTAATTAAATTTAATAATTTTTCTTTGCTCTTACATTTTAACGTGAATTAAACCCTCAATTATTTCAGCATAATTTGAGCCTCTCCAATCGAAATTGGATATTACAGAAGTAGCCAGCTAGAAAATCACCACTCGGGCAATTACTCATTAATTAATGTTCGACAGGAATCTATTATTCTATTATAATACGATTAATTTGATTGAAAAACTTGATTAAGCTTAATCATGTATATAGAAGATTAAATTAGTTTAGCGTTAAATAATAGGACACAAACAGCTTTTTTAAATCTGCACCGTACATTATTTGAATAAAAAAGCATTTATCATCCTATAATACGAGTAATAAAATCGCTCTTTGGCGAACCAACCTCTTACAGTGCTCAAAGACCTGCGGGGGAGGCACGAAGAAGCGCAAGGTGTCGTGCGAGCAAATAATGGCCCAGGGTCACATGCAGTCGCGTCAGGAGCGTTACTGTTCGTCACCGAAGCCGCACACCGAAAAGCCGTGCAACAGCCGGCCGTGCAATCAGCTGAGCGCCGGCGCCCAGCCGATAATCTCTAGCAAAAATACGACCTTCATTCAGGACGATCCGAATAAGAAGGTGAACCTCGACATCGGCGGTCAAGCGACGATTTTTCAAGGCACGCCGGTCATTAAGATTCGCTGCCCTGTCAAAAAATTTAACAAGTAAGTTTTCGCTAATGTTTGTGGATGCGCTTTGCTTCGTAGCTTGCTAGCTCCCTTAAAAGATGGCGAAACTAATTAATGGCTACTGCCTCTCGTTTTATTGATTACTTGTAAAGTAAGAAATGCATTATGCAACAGCAAACGGGCAGTGCTACTGTACTTAGAATTTACTTATAAATTTTAAATGCTAAATCCTGGTAAAAATGCTTATAATATCCATTAATTTAATTTAATATCAAATGTCAGTCATTGAATGAATAAGCATTTATATTAAAAGCTAAATATTTTCACTTAATATTAAGAGATATAATAAATTAAAAATAATTTAATATCGTTCCCTCGTAGAGCTCACATTATTTGGAGGAAAGATCGCAAGGAACTTCAGAAATCGAGGAAACACAAGATCAACAAAAAAGGAGCTTTAAAAATTGTGAACATAAACTTGACTGACAGTGGTATATACACCTGTTGGGGTAAGTTGTCAACGTTGCTCTTACGTCGTTTATTTGTTCTATCTATCTAAACATATTTTTCATTTTCTGAAAATCTATAACTTTTTTTAGTCAAAATTTTAACAGATTCTTTTAAATAAAAATCTGAATTGTTTAATGCAATACGAATTTTCATAATTTTCTAAAATTTAAAAACTTTCTAGTCAGAAAACTATTAAAGAATACAAAATAGTGTCATAAAAAAAGAAAAACTTTCATACCATTTAGGATTAAGAAGTTAAATTTCCATAAAAACTCTTTTATTACGTTATTCCTTTATAATGTCGAAGGCCTTCGTATAAAGTTTTAAAATTTAAATTTATAGCCGGACAAACGAATGCAGCAATGAATCTCACGGTGAAGCCAATGCCGCGCGATGTAATGAGCAACGAAGAAGTTTTGCGCTCGGGCAACGCGGTACATCAGCGTCAAGGTGCTCAGCTTAGTTCTGCCCCAGTTAATTCTGGTAAGATTTTCCAGCAGTTTGTCGACTTATCAGATATAAAAATATCTGGATCAAAATTCAATAACCGCGAATAAAAGAAGTCTTGCGACTTCATTGCGACTGTTATTTTAAATCATGAAAGACGCTAAGTGATTAGCTTAAGAAATTCTCATTTATTTGCTTGACTAAATTTTTGAACTTGTCTATTTCATGTCTATTTTATTTACATATTATAATGGGTGAGGATTGGGGAAAAGACTAGCAGAACAATATATGCACTTTTTTACGATTTGATTATTTGAAAATTAAAAAACTAATTTAATTAAATAAATTTAAGATTTAAGGTTTATTTTTTGTAGTTTGCAATTTTTATTTTATTTATAAAAACAGAAAAATATTTAACAAATATCACTAAAGATATCATGAAATTAATAAATATGACTTTGTTACCTATTCGATTCTTCGAAAACAAATTTAGCGTATCGTATACAATGCACTTTAATACTGTAAGTGTAGATTGATCATGTAGCAAGACTATAAGCTAAAATTTATTGGAAAAGCCTTTTATGGTTCAGTGAGCAGCCAGTTATAACGTATATATAATTTATCGTCGTTTTGCAATGTTCATTATTTCAATGTAATTGAAAGACTTTTTATTACGTCTGATTGGCTTAAAACAGTCTAGTTCTCTTTATTAAAAAGACAAATATTTTACTCATTTAAAAGTTAATTCAATAATTAAAATTTATTTAACGCAATTCCAATTTAGTCAATTTAATTAGTAAGCGAATATATTAATTCAGCAAGTTTCGTCTCAGAACCGTTTTACGGTATCTACGGCGAGAATACCCAAGAGTCCCGGCAAGAAAGTCAAAAGCAGCAGAGAACGACGACGGAGAAGCCGCGTAGGAAAAAGCAGAAGCAGCAATCCAGTCCGTCGCCCTCCGATTCAACAGGGCAATACGATTATTCTGTGACACCACTTCACCAGGTAAAAAATGTTTATACGTGAACAGCGATTCGCTCTCCAAGCACTTCTTACAGCCGTTTGTCCTTTACTGATTCTAATAGTATTAAAATTAACGTACTAATTCTTGCTCTATCTTCTCTACTTTCTTATTTACTAACTGGTGATGGACTCATTAATTTAATGGAATTGGCTGAATCAATAACACTTAGCCGGTAGAATCGACAGCTACGTCGAGCGCCTCCACGCTGATGCCTCACCTCAGTCAAATTATAACGACTATTAAGGTGGGAATCATGATTACATCGATCGTTTTTCTTTTTATTTAAAGCGGTCTTTCAGTTTATATTTTGCATTTTTTTCTACCCACAAAAATACTATTATATTACTTTTTTATATTTATATTGTTCATCTAGTACAATTCATTTTTATTTTATTGATTTTCGATATTATTTTTCAAACTAGAGCAACCCCATAAAATATTTTATTATCTTTCTACTCTTTTACTTTTATATATTACTTATTAAATAAACTATTACGTTCGTTGCATTAGAATTAAATAAATCGCCTTGCAATCAAATATTTATTTTTAACTGCGCAAACGATTGTTTTGTGAATAATTTTTAATATTATCAACCACAGAATGAAAATAAATAAAAAATGACATGTACATATATCTACATCTGCAGAGCTACTGGCCATTCCAAGATAGCACATATTCAGGGTCCGAACGCAACAGCGGTAGCACTTACTACACTCGTAACGACCCTGCCTCGATGACCACTTCGACGACAACTGGCCACCGGTCGCACATTATGGACGATTTCCCGGAACCAGACCGATTCGATTCCACTCGAACTGAATTTGACTTCTTCCATGGGAATACCGCCATCCCCGACAACACCTTTGGCCCAGACGAGGAACGCATATTTATCGACGACGATGCGTTCGACGCCCAGGAAACAGTCTTTTCTATTGAGCACAAAGACATTTCAAGAATTAATGAGATCACATCCACCAAGCAGCAACACCAGACTGTTCCCACCGTCACAATGGTAAACTACGAGAACCATCCTACTCATGCTCGTCATCACCACGGCAGCACCGAGGCCCATTCTGGTAGAAATCAGCGAGGAACTCACAAGGACGAGATTCAATCTACCCCTAAACCTACGGAAGAAAGAGGGGTGATAATAGAGGCGCCCATCATTGTACATCCACGAAACGAATTAAAGGTATTTACTGCTTATGAAAATTGCAAAAAAGCAGCAAGACAAGGTTGCAAGGCTACTCGCATGTCGAATCCCTATTGGTCTGAATTTTTCGGATTGCAAAAAAATGTTTGCCGGACTTTTCGGCGGCGTCCTTGCCAAGGCTTTCCCTTTTATTATTTGGTCAATCGGTTTTGGCACACGCATACTTTTTCTACAGGGTAATAATTGCGGTTAACGAACTCAATTCTCGCCACCGAAAAATCCAGTAAACATTTTTTTGCAATGTTTCCGAAAATTTCGGACTGACGGATGATGCATTCGAACCTGCGCCCTCGAGAAGCCTTGTCTTGGGAAGCAAAGTTCGGCATTTACCTCGAAGTAAATAAACCGATGCCTTTACCGCCTGAGCCAAGGACCGCTCTGACTGTTACGCATAACTTTAATCCTAAGCTTAATTAAGTTTTACCCCTACCCTGGTAGAAACGTTAAGCAGTTTTTAGCCAATTCTTAGCTTGTTTTGTAATTGAAAACGAAAATTTGCTATTATTTGTTGTCATTATCAAATAATTAAATATGTTTACTCATGAATATTTCAGAGTAATGATATTTTTATTGTAATGACATTTTATCTTTTAAAAAGATTGTCCAATTGTTTTTATTTAATTTAAACATCAATTTTGGCTACAAAGCGCTCCATTTAAAATACACATTAGCCATATCCAACTGGTTAATTTTCTACCAGGGCTATATAAGATAATAAAAAAACTTGCAAAATTTGTAAGAATCGACCGTTTATAATAAAAGTTATTAAACTTTTTTAACAGCAAGAGCAATCTTTCAAAAAAGAAAGCGAAGAGGAAGAAGAAGCAATTTCAACAAGCTCTTCATCCGAGGAATCATTGTTGAAAATCACAGACGATGATAGTAAACAAAACACGGATAAAGATGTTCATGATACTCCTGTTGCAACACTTCCGACCTCGTCACCTCCTTCGCCTTTTGTTTCATCAGAAGAAGAAGAAGAGATTTCAAAGAACGAGAACGAGACTTTAACCTCGGAAGTAATGAACAACGCAACGGTGGCCCAAGTTTCCGGAGCCGAAGAGGAGGCCGAAGAAGGTCAGGCATCGAAGCAGCTTACGAAGACGAGCAAGAAAGCGTCAATGGAGGTCGATGCCACGGTGACCCCCAATGTTGAAGCAAATAGCGTGACACCTGTTGTACTAAGCAATGAGGACAAGAATCATGAACCCACTATTGGCTCGGTTGCAGTATTTAGCAAGGGTATGCTTAACGCCATTTATCGACACGTTACTTTGCTTTTTTGAGCTATAAAATAAAAAGAATTTCATCAGATTCTAAGAGATTTTTATAAATTCTGGAGTTATATTTTTCGTAAAATTTTTTTCATATTATTTACTATTTAAGTAATATTTGTGACTTATTTGCAGCTAAAGATGATTTGATATTTGAGTGGGTCACGACGGATTGGTCCAGATGTTCACAAACTTGCGGTGGCGGAGGTTTTCAGGTAAAAAGATATATACTAATATTTGATAAAAACGTATTTTTAACTTTAATTTGAAGCTAAATAAATTGAACTTTAACATTTTTAACAAAAAAAAATCTAAAGACTTAATATTTTCACAGATGCGCGGTGCACAATGTACTGTTCGTTCTGCAAAGAACGATTCGAACACTACAAAAATTGCATCGAGAACCGTAATAGGGGCATCGCTGTGCGAGGATGCTGGCTATCCCGTACCCGAAAAAGTGCGGCCCTGTGGAGCCGGTAGATGTCCGCAATGGTTCGCAGGCGAATGGTCGCCTTGTGAAACTTCACGTTGCTTTAATTGGAAAACAGGTAATCATTTTGCGTCTGAAAATAATCATACTCTAATAATATTTGTTATTTGATTTACCGCAATTTTAATAATGTTTAGTGTTCTTCATATAATTAATTAACACTTTCAGTAACATAAGTAATTAAAAATATTTTCAGATTTTATAAGTAAATAAAAATTTTATATTATTTTACGTAGCAATGCAGAGGAGAGAAATAAGTTGTCGGCTAACGGAAGATACAGATGATAAAATTGAGAACTCAACAGTAACAGATCCAAATAAATGTGACGAAGCAATGAGGCCGCCACAAAGGCAAGAATGTTACAATGACGCCTGCAAAGGTGTTTGGAGAGTTGGCGAATGGTCATCAGTAAGTATTTTTCGCTAACTCTCGGTATATTAATCGAATGAATATTTGTTTAATTACTTTATCTTGTACCATTTTACTGGTAGTAAGGAACGAAGCCTAAAAAGTATTACATTTTAGTGTTCAGCTTCTTGTGAAGACGACGGAATCAAGTACCGCATTTTACAATGCGTTTGGTTTGGCACTAAGAAACCAGCTGGTAATGCTTGTAGGGACATACCTCGACCGCCAGTTATGAAGACATGTCGAGGACCACCGTGTCCTAAATCTCCTGGTAAAGTAGATCTGCTTAATTTCATGTATGTAGTAACAATTTACTTATTTTAACTTGTGCTTATTTTTTTAAATAATAACTCATATACTATTAGATGAAATATTATTTCAATCTCACTTACATTAATACTTTTATTCGTTAAATAATCTGAAATAATGCATAACAAGTAATTTATTATCTCAAAAAACTCATTTAAAGTAACACGTTAACCTGACAAAAAGAAATTCATAAATTTCTTTATTTTTCAGATGAGTGTAAGGATCATTCACAATTGTGTGGACGAGTAAAGTTGATGAACATGTGCCGCGTGCCTCTCTACGGAAAGCAGTGCTGTAAATCTTGTCACCCGGAGCGCCACTTGTAAATCTAGTCGTAACTTGAAACGGCTAAAAGGATGAAGCGCGAAAAGTAAGAGTCGACCAAAATGAAATTTTCTTACCTTCCGCTGAAATACTTTCCGCAAAGTATCAAAGCACGCGATATCTTTTCAGACAAAATGGACAAATTCATTATATAGCTTGTGAAAAAGTTTCGAGCGAAAGTCTGCTTTAATTTTTTTATGACAGAGACTATTCTGCGGAAATAGAAATTCAAAACAAATTGAGAGAATTGTAAAAAAAATTGTTAATCTTTTTAAGTATTTATCATTATTTTGGCTCGATAGTAGTAAATGATAATGTTTTCTGAAATTACGTTTTATTAAGATTATTGGAAGATATTTCGTACTCTATTATCGTGTTACACAATTTGTTATCTGAAGTAAAAAATTTTATTGCAAAAAATTCAATTTTTCGATAATTTATTAAGATAAAAGTAGATTAAGAAATAAAATATCGATAAAAATCAAAAGTGAATTCACAAAAACTTTATATACTGATATTTTATTTAATATTAAACAAAATGTATTGATTTGATTAAGAAAAGAAGACTTTCGTTCAAGCACGACATTTGAATTGCAAATTATAGGAAAGTTTCTCCAATAATTTTTGTGAAAAGTGGAGGCTATAAACTATAATCACTAAAAGGACAATTCATTTATCAAGACTGAGAAACTACTTTACCGCATAAAACATACATCCTACGATATGGAACGAAAAACCAATCTGAGTGGGCATTCGTATACAAAAAAACACGTTGGGTGCACGAATTACAAACGAATCTCGACATGTTCCAAAGAACCTATAAATCCACATAACGGACAAAAATATTTCCTTTCTCGTTACACGTTCGAAATATTTATTACTCTCCTACTACCCACTTTTACGCCGTTCTTTTCGAACTAGAAGGAAACAAATGACGTGAATTAACTTAGGTAACAAATTATAGTATCGTTGAGAAAAACACACACTAAGTGGATTATGCAGAATATAAATATATAAATAAAATTAAATATAAATATATAAATATGAGTATATATAAAATATGCCTATTAAAAAACACCCTCGCGGGTCGAATGTAAGCCAATAGAGTTTAAGCAATAAATAAATACATATAGGCAACTGTAAGATAATATTTTGTTAAACGAAAAGATAAGTCTGACGAAAGTTCGTTGACGTGCAGGTGTCTGTCGATCGTACAAAGAAGAGAATAATTGCGATCGACCGACCAGCCGATTGTTTCATGTTGATAATTTTATAATGTTAACGTACTTTCGCCATCAACGAATTTGCCTCAACGGGATGGCTTTGCCAAAGTGAACTGAACAGAGGAATGAAGAAGTGAAGCGTAAAAAAGTATAAAACGAAAAAAAAAACATAAATTATGAAAAAATTATCTGCTAGAGAAAGGAAACTCTGCGACATGAGCTTTTTGAATAAAATAAATATTAAAAACCAATTACATGTAATGTCTCTTAAAAAGTTTATGTATGTGGAACATTGAATTTTGAATTTCTCATCTCAAAATAAAAAAGATTTTAAGAAGAATTCACACTCCATACAGAAACTTGTATTAAAGATGTAATCCAAAAATGCGAACGAAAGAAGTCAAACTGTGTAATTGCACGCATTATTTAGATTCTATTTTGGATAGTTGGCTTTATTCTCCCTGCCTTTCCTCTCTTTCGGACAACCGCATTGCGGGGGAAAAACGGTTATTATATTACTAATGTTTAAAGAGCAATTGAGTATCGTTACAATTCGAGTAACCGGAAAATACTGCTGATGTGTATTTTCATGTTTTATTTACTCCAGTCAATCATTCGACAGAGCGGATTTATAACATATAATGAAGAATGTATCATGTAGAAGCTTTTTCCTATACAGCAAAAACGAAATTTTTATCAACTTTAAATGTACACTTTTCATAATGATTATCGTAGAAAAAACAATATACCTGTACTTTTGTAAAATTAAGATTATTGATTTTAGTTAAAACGATAAATTTGATTAAATTACTTTGTTCTTGCCTATTTATTTCAAACATATTAATATTAAAAAAATTATAATTAATGGGTATTAAATAATATGCGACACTTTCTTAAAGAAAAATAAAATTAAAGTATAACTTCATATTTATATCGTATATCAATTTAAATCTGAAAATGCAGAAAGTATACATTGTAAATATAATAAGTCTTATCACTAAAGTAAACCGAATATATATCGCAGAATTTTTTAGATAATTTTATTCAAATATTTTCTCAGTTGAATCAGATTCAAACAAATAGAATTTTATTTAATAAGTCTCATAACTTTATTATTTTGCAGTATTTTAGTTTTAGTTTTAGTTTATTATGTAGCACAAAATAGAATTACGAAAATAACAAAAAATTTATATCACGCAATTTTGTTTTACGAAATTAAGAATAAGGCCATTAAAAACGTACTAATTGTCTATTAATTGTAGTTTCGATATTTTTTACTCAAGGTTCACCTTTACATTTAAAAACTGAAAAATGAATTTGTCTTGAATGATCAAATAATATGGAAGGGAATGTGAGGATTGCATTTTGATGTTTGATTTTTGTAAGTTAATAAAGCAGATTTTGCAAAAATACCAATGGTTTTTTGTACATAACACTAAATTAGCTAAGTCTAAAATAACTAATTATTCTAAGAATACACTCACCAATGTTTGCACACAATGTCCCAAGCGTCAACTAAGCGAGTAATTCTGGAAAGCGAAAAAGTACTTATTACTATTCACCATGTCTATGTAAATATGTAACTGCCTGATCCTCATATGCATATACATACGAATATCATGTATATATATGTATATGTATTTAAAAATATAAACCAACATTATGTCTATGATTTGTTGTTTCATTTACCCTAAAATTATATGTTATATTTTAATATTTTATAAAAACTATAGAATCGTAATTTTTTAATTTTTACATTACTAAAGTATTGGTAAGCTCGTGTAAGCTTATAATAATTGACGATCTTCGAAAAATGATTTTTGTTAAATTTCTATTAATAGCTTCTTTCATATTTTTATATTAGATAGAAAACGTATCAAAGATTCAGTGAATCTGTGGCTCAAATATGTGAGACTCTTCTTGTTCTTCTTCGCACATAAAACTAGCTTTAGTATTTATTTAAAATGTTTATAAAAATTATAATTATCTAGGTAAGTAAATTGTAATTACATTTTTTAAATTTAATATATTTTTATTTTGATGAGCTATACGAAATACAGATAAAAAAGTTGTCAAAATTACACATATCTACAATTACTTGAAAAATTACTAAACTGCATTTTTCTAAATACGAGTTGAAAAATATAATTATTGCTGCGCTTATTTACTACAAGTACGTTTTATAGTGTAAACATTTGATTACAAAAATGGCTTTCTTTAAACATAATCTTTATATATATATAGTTCATAAATAGCTAAAAAACTTTCAAATAATCCTGCAATTTGATCGTGTAGCTTAGAAAATAATTGACGTTCTTCTGGTTTGATATTGGTGTCAGTTACCAATACCCCAAGCACTAATTATTTCCTCATCATCCATAGGCCATAGTTTTTTCAGCAGCGTCCACTTGATCGTATGCGTCCGCACTAGGTACATGTTGTTGGGTTCTCTTTGGTGCGAATAGGAACCCAAAACATAACTCTGGCACAACCTTGCGCAAACGCACAATTTCAATATGTCTTTTTCTTGCTTCGTAAGTGGTCTGATCTTCTGATAGCCTTCGATAACGTGCCTAAGCATGTCAATCCTCTCGGCTTGGATGAGCATGTAGCACATGCAGATCGCCAGCTCAAAAACGTAGCAGCCCTTATGCGAATCGCCGAAATCGATGATTGCAGCCACGTCATCCCCCTGTGAATTTACGATTATGTTGTACTCATTTAGATCACCGTGGATAATACCGCTCTCAAGACTGTCTACAGCTGGTAAGACCTTCTCCTCGAAAGCTTCTATGATCTCGTTTACCAGAGCAGCATCCTCTTTATTGTTTAGAACAAACATGAAGTCTCGAATCTTGGGAACAGACGATAGGGTCCAGAGCGAAGTTTGTGTATCATAAGCTGGATGAGAGAATTCTTTCAGAGCTTCGTTTAATCGAGCTGCGAAGGTACCAATACTTTTTAGAAGACGCGCCGTTGCAGGCACCCTTTGCATAACGTCGCCAGGTCGAAAGACGAGAAGTCGCAGGACGTGCCTTTTTTCTAAATAAAGAATAAGATTTATTAATCATTAAGATTTTAGAAAGAAAACTTCTGAATTGTTAAATTTGATCTGTTGTAATACACAAAACTTTATTTGATTTTCGGTTTAGAACTTCATGTAGCTCGTTTCAAAAAATAGAATGTGCAATTAAGGAGGTTCGATACCAAATCACAAAATAAAGGAATGTTATTTTTTCTCTTTAAAAGTGTTGCTTATATTACCCTTTAACAGCTGTACAAATTTCAAGTATCATTATAAATGTTATTTGTTAAATAACGAATTTCA
>UCOL01004659.1:0-13901 GCA_900474335.1 Ormyrus nitidulus
AAGTAGTCCCAATTATTGACACCCCTAGAACGTACGTATTAAAAGTTTAACTAAAATATTTAATGTAATACATTCTATAATTATACATAATATCAATACTTTATTCTAAATAATAAAAAATCATAACTGAAAGGGTGTTAACGTTTATTTAACCTTTAGAGGGTCGGGATTTAAGATATTAAGCCGTCCTTTAAAACTGCCCAATTTAGTATCTGGTATCATGTATCAACTATATACAAAGTTCATATCACAGGGCGAGCCGATATATCGGCTTTCCGGTCTTTTAGAGGTTTATTAAAGAGAAAATAAAATATTAAAGAGAACTCTGAAGAGAACTTGTTAAAAAATTTTCACTGTTTATTAAAAGTGTTTTAAACCTTAAATAATAGTAGGACACTAAAGGAAGAATATTAAGTTTATTTTAAAAAGCCAATAATTTCATAAGCAAAATGAATAATGAACGTTAGTTTCCTAAAAAGGGAACCCTTTCTAATCAATCATATCCTCTGTCGTATTTTTAAAATTAAAAATTTATAAACGCTTATAAGAGAGCTGAATTATTGCATAAAGTATATGCAGCTAGCAGAACATTATTTAAATCTAAGCCAGGAAAAAAGCGGCGCGCGACGCAGGAAAGAGGTTCACCCCGCAGACTCAGGCCCTCATTGATCTTGCTGTTTGCGAACAGTGAATAAAAAGCGCAAGCCGACAGGTGCCAGGGGAGGAGATACGGCGGGAGAAAAAGCTCCGTTAGAGAACGAGGAAGCTCCGTGCCGCTTCCTTTGCGCGGAAATGCTAGAATTACATCAAAGCAGCTGTTTAATTTGAACCGTGAACGGATGCGTTCCAAATTAAATGGATTTGCGTTGTTAAGCCATTATTAACATTTAAATGTATCCCTTTCTTCTTCTTCGGCGCAATTGGGGATTATTTTATTCTGTTTCATTCGAGGAAAGAGAATGAGAGACGGGTACGGATGAGGCATATCTATTTTCGTGAAATTTTGAAGATCCCGCGGAAATTAATTAAATAATTTAGATGGAATATTCATGTGAATTCAGTGGAATATGCCTGGTATGGTAAGACTCGCGCACTGTATTGCGTGCGATATTCATCTCTCTGCTAGAAGGGAAATTTATTTAAATAAGAGTTCCCGTAATTAATATTTATAAATGAAATTTAAATAACATTTCGTTTCGCTAAATCAGATTGAATATAAAAGAAAATCGAAGGCGGCCAAACGAATTTTGTCGCTCTTCCAAGCGAAAATCTTAAAATCCTTCGCTAAACACCAATCAAACGATGTTCCCAGCTCCGAGGAACAATCAAGCCCACCCCTTCAATCAGATTCGCACGCTCGAAAATCGCGAGGAAAAACTTTCCTCTCGACACTTTCCGGAGCGCGCCGCTCGCGAGGAATGCAATTAAGCATCGGCTGTTTAAGCAGCCTCTCCGGCGCAGCTCTCCTTTCGGAAATAATCCTCCGCACCTCTCTCTCTCTCTCTGCGAGCTGCGACAGAGGAAAGGAAGCGGCGGCGGCGCGGCGGGCAAAGAAAGGCTGCGAATGAAAAATGCAGGAAAGGCGAGCACACCGCGCGCCGAGTCGCGCCCAAGTGTGCATAGGAACTGTACGAGTGACTCTTGGCAGCAGACTCTCGGCGCAGTGTGCAGTCATTCTTGTAATGCCTCGAGCTCCCGGCGATGTGGAATCAAGCCCCGTCGCTCGCTTCGTTGAGCGCAGCCGGGTTACGTCAATTATAACGTTCGCTGCTTTTTTTATATACGCCGGGAAACGAGCTCCTTGCGAGGGAACAATGTTTTTTGGGAGGCACTTTTGACACTGAGAATTTCGAGTGCTAATTGTGGGATTTAGATAATTAGCTGGGGGAGGGGGCGGGTTGGGACTAGATTTATTGAGCTGATTCTGCCTAATTGTTTGTGCTTTAACTCTTGCAAATACCGATTGCGAATCAAATATGCTTTGATCGATTGTAAAATTTACTTCATTAATTATTCAAATGCTTAATTTCAGTGAATGATAATATTTCTCACTATGCTCTTGTATTTACGTTCTATTGTCGATAACATCCTTCTTCATTTTTAAACATTAAATCGTAAATTGCGTTTATTATAGCTGTAAATGTAATCTTATATTTCTATTTAACAACTCTATTTAAGTCAGAATTTCATACTCTATTAACATTCTAGTTGCAGCCGTCAAAATACTACTGTGAATTGTTAAATTCTCATTAAGATAATATTCTCTTACACAGAATTAGCGTGTCGAGTATTAAATAACAATGTAGTATTTTGATGTACATCCAACGAACATTACGTTTTTGTCCGCTCCAGTAACAACTTAATTAAAAATGAACGCAATTATACGTCGAAATATCGTGTGTGAATAACAATTAACGGAGAATTTATCGATCGATCCGGATTTTGCTAATTAGTTTGAGAATTTTCTGCTTGTAGATCATCCGGGGTGACGATGACGCCGACAGTGAAGAGGTGAAACCGCCGCCCCTCATAACACCGCCACCGCCAAATCCAAACAGTAAGTCGAATAAATCGATTATGCTCGTTAGTGAATGGAGAATGGCGAATTTTGAACTACAAGTCGTGCAACTCGTTGGACTGCAAAATTTACTCGTAACTCCGGGATTTGAGTTTGCATGCGCATATAAATTTTGAGATAAATGAAGATTTCTTTGGAGTACGTAAAAGCGGCAGATTTTCTACTCGCAGAAGCAATTATTATTTTTGACCATTCAGTGTTTTTAAAGCTAAAAACGCATTCTAAACACCTTCGTACAATTAATATAAACTGAAAGCAACATTAAAATAGAAAAATCTGCCACTTTCTACCGCTCTCCAAAGACCCATCTGAAATTTAGTCCACAAATGAAAAAAGAATTTTCCAGCGCGTACCCCCTGTAAATATTCACGAAAACAATATAATCAAAGAGCTGATTCTCCATTCGGCAGCGTTTTTTAATCACATCCTTAACGGATTCCAAAAAAAAACTCATCCCCGCTTTGACTATTGCAGCGAAAGACATAACGAAGGGCGAAAAAGGCGAGAAAGGCGAGAAGGGCGAGAGCGTAAGAGGCCCGCCTGGTCCGCCGGGCAAAGGCTACGAACTTAACGATGAGGTACGACTTCCAAACTAATTTCAGGAGGGGGGGAGAAAAAAAAGGAGAGCGCGCGGCCCGGGAAAAATATCACCGAGCTCGGTACTCGCGTAATTTACGGAGCGACGCCCGTCTCCCCGCGCCGAGCAAATATTAAAAGGGCTGCTAATATGCAGGAAATTTAATGTAAGGGAGAGCGAAGGTCTATTTTCGCCGCTTATCGAGCGGGGAAGTGTCGCGACGTTAATTAATTGATGTTTCATCCTTAAATGAAAAGCTTTCGAAGCACGCTTTCCTGGATTTTGCTGATTAAATTTAACGTTAAATGATTAGTTTTTAAATAACCTTTCTCTGTATAAGAAGTAATAAGGAGTACCTGGATTGAGAGCTCACAATCCTTTTTAATAGCTTATTTTCTTATTTATTCATGAAAGCTGAAAGAATTAATTTACGATGTACCTTTGGTAAACATTACATACTTATATATAGAATTAATCATATATTTGTCAAACAGACGAGTGATTGAATTTTAATTGAATTTCAAATTAATCTCTGATAATTAATATATAATAATTAAATATGTATTAATTCTTAATATTCATTCTCTTAATATTCAACGACCAATGTAATATTAATATAAAAAAACTTCTCTTCAAAGCGAATTCAATAATCCAAAAATTCGCAAAAATATTTCAGAAGTAAAGGAAGCGCCAGAAAAATGCGCGCGATCCCCTCCGCGCGGCTGAAGCCCGCCGGTGGATCGACAGCTTTCTCTCAGAGATATCATCCATTTTCCTCGAATTTTCCCCAGGAATTCCTGTCGAAGCTGCCGGAAGGACCGCCCGGCCCGAAGGGCGACCCGGGCGACTGCAACTGCGACCCGTCGACGATGCTGACGTCCTTTGCCTTGAAGCCGCAAATGCTTCAGGGCGAGAAAGGCGAGCCAGGCGATCCCGGAAAGGAGGGCAAGCAAGGACCGCTCGGACTGACGGTATAATGCAGCTTTCGGCTGCCCGCCTGCCTGCCTCGATCGTCCGCGCCATCCCCTTTTCTTCCTTTCGCTTCCCGCGTCAAAGCCGTTTTTGCGCCCCTTTGTAATATGCGCGAGCTTTGAAAGAATGACGATGGATTTGCGTTTTTTGAGGATGCGGAATCGATCTTTTTTCTTTTCTATTCTCGCCCGAAGGGATTTTCAAGTGTTTTTTTTTTGGGGTTGAAGCTTTTTCCGGGCGAGATGAAATGTATCAAGTTAAAAGTTGTGTAAGTGATGCCTCGCGCTGCCAGTGTTTTATTAAAGGGGTGCATGAATGATGCAGAATCGCGGAAGCGAAAAGTAATATCGCTATACTTCAGAGGTGTAACACGCAGATGAATTTTTCATCAAAAGGAAAAACATGGAATATTGATATGCGAAATCTATAAAATTGTTTTCGTTCTCTCGTTTAAAAGATATATGCCAGTTTTTTAAGCGTGGCGCAACGTTGGATAACAAAAATTATACACTTCTCAAACCAAAAGAACACAAATAACACACCTCACTCACCGCTCACAAATACAAAATTAACGTTCTAAAATTAATCTCCTACCCTTTAAATCCGCATGAACAGGGAGCAGCAGGACCACCAGGCGAGCGCGGTCAAGAAGGACCACCTGGTCCGAAGGGCGATAAAGGTGATCAGGGCTCGACTGGGCCTGAAGGGCCTCAGGGCCAAAAAGGTGAACCTGGCCGGGACGGAGCCCAGGGAGAAAAAGGCGTTCCAGGTCCGGCAGGACCGCCTGGCAAAACCGAGTTCGCTGGTTATGATGTAAGTAGTCTTTTTATGTCTGTACTTTGCGGAAAATTTTGAACTTCAAAAATATTTTAAGGGATTGGAAAAGGTTGTGCAGGGTAAACAGTTGGCCTGAACTTTTGATAGTCTAAAATTTGATTTAAAGGGTTAGTTTAGGTAAACCATTTTTAATAAAATGCTGTTTTACATAATATTCTAAAGTAATAAGACACCTTTGTTTTCGTAATATAAATATTTATTTTAACCCCTCCCGGTAAAACTATTCTATAGACGCGTTTTACTTTGATGTATTTATCATGATGCTCTTCAATATTTTGTAACATAAATATCGTGTCTCTGGCAAGGGATCTTTAGGGATATGTTAATATCTCCATTGAAGCACGATAAATTTCATTACAGTACGTATTTATTTAATAATTGAAATTCAAAATTCAGACATACTGTTCTGCATCGTTCATGAATTATAAATGAATCCTATACCGTCCTTACAACTTTTTCACGTCCTTATCTTTTATTCATTACGTCCATCATTATAAGAATATGTTGGCTTCCGAAAATTTTATCTATATTATTTTCTACAACCTAACTCATTAATCGATCGTGAACTTTAAAAAATGAACGAATATAAAAAAAAATAATATTATAAATTCTCAAAATCGATAAGTTAATAGTTATCTGAAATGAAATGGAACTGTAATTAAATTTAGCCTGAATTTGATTTAAACAAGTTTACTGACGCAAAATCATTTCTTTACGACATCTTCTGCACTCGGAATAAATACATCAAATATTCAGCTAAATAATTTATCCCGACAAACCAAGGAAATCCAAAATCAACCCAATTCCAAAAACAATCCTCGTTATCGACGCAAGCCAGCGACTCCGTTCCTCAAACTTCGACGAACGTAAAGTCAATCCTTTAAACTCCCCGCAGTCGCTTCCGCTAAACCCGTCAACATCAATCCTCGCTCAAAATCCAAAAACTGCCTTCCCTTCCGCGCCAAATGAAATCGCTCCGTCGAGTGCCTGACAGCGCGGTCTTAATGAAAAGGCCAGAGAACGACACTTAATCCATTATTCTCCGGGCCGAACGCTAAAAGCTTGACATAAAATTGAAAGTCCTACTTCGTTCTTGTGCTTCGCGATCCTTCAGCTTCTCGGGGACGGAGCGAGTTCGCTGAATGGAAATGGAACGCGCCTGTAGCCCCATTGGGAATGGAAGGAAGAGCGGGAGGCGAGTCGAGCATTACTCGCAACATGTCCGGCATATGATATCCTCCATATCCGACCGCCGTGCGTTTTGTCCCTAGTACTTTTTCTCTCTCACTCTCTGTCTCTGTCTCTCTCTCTCTCTCTCTCTCTCTCTTTCTCTCTCTCTCTCTCCGCTTTTTCCTCGGGTTTCTGTAGAGTACGCAGAGTGCAGTCGTACAGTGAATATCTTATTTCTTTATTTTTCATAATTCTTCGGGAGAAACTTCGTCATCCCTGTTCTTTTTGTGGGGTTTTTCTTTGAACAACTTTACTTTAAAGAAGGAATGAAAAATGAATTAACTTGGAATTTTTCTAAAAATTTAATTATTCGCATTTATAAAATTAAATTAATGAAGAGAAGAAGAATGAAGCGCGAGCTATTTTAAAATAATGAACTTTCCGCTGGTTTTTAAGAAATTAATATTCAAGTAATCATACCGAGTTAAATCTAACCAGTGAAATAAGATCTCGACTATTATCGTGCCATTCGTCTATTAGATAAATATACTTCATATTTCACAATTGACTTCCATTTTTTAACCATTTTTTAATGCTAAAGTCGACAATACGCTTTTGTTTTAAAATTTGGCAACGCCAAATGGCCAGGCATCTTTTATACGCTCTCTTAGCTTGACTTTGTAAAATGTAAAGTTCACGTGCTCTAAAAGCACAGCATACTTTATGCCCCACAGACAGTTACAGAGCGCCCCCATCAAAAGAAGTAATATCGATCAACATTTTTCTGTTAAGATAGACAAGTATACATAATGCAAATCCAGCTTATACGCATTCGATGTTATAACGGCAGGTTCTCCTCTCTCTCGTCGCGAAAACCGATAGCAGTTATTAAATAAATCACGACAGCCTCGTTCGCTGAAAGTTTTAGAAGCGCCGCCCGCGACGTTTGCGGAAGTTTGTGCGCGGTGAGCACCGTCGACATTTTTATCCGGCAGCCTTGTTTTTGTAAGCTTCCAAATCTAGCCTTTCTCCCGGCGAAACTACAAAGGCCCCATTGTATTTTGATAAGTAACAACCGGAATCTCCGAAATCACGGCCTCGGGCTGGGGGGATCTCATAAAGAACTCAAAACGCTTAAGCTCCGCCGAGATATTCAGCGGCAAGTATTCGCAATACGTGATATTGCAATCGCGAGATATTAAATTATCGATAAAGTAAGCGAAAAGCTTCTTTTGTGAGCTTATTTAATATACGCAAATATAGACGCCGGCGGGCTCCAAGTATATGAATTCGTACAAGCTTGCTTTGGAATGTTTTAACGATATTTTAATTAAATCAGTGATATAAATGCAGGATGTGCTTCGTTTTTGTATATAAGTTTCCATTTGCGTAAAATCGAGTTTACAGAAGGAACATTTTAAGAGCAGAAATACGTCAACTTTTAAGTGAATTAATTTTTTAAAGTTTCAAAACGACTGCAAGGAAACTCGACAGTTGAATTCACTGCATCCGACTAAAAAGATAACGACTGTCTGTCCTTAAGAAAACCTCAAAAGGGATCCGTCACGAATATCTGACATTTTTTTAAACGCCAGTCCCACTGACAACGCACTAAAAGCGCCTCCAGCCGCATTCAATCCCCGCAGTCGCTTATTCCTCAGTCCCGCCGAGAACTACCCGACGACCTCCTTTCAAGTCCTCGCACGCAAAATTGATTCCAACTTCGCGGTAAAAAAAAAAAAAAAAACCTCTTTCGATCGAGCGGCAAACCTCATTAATTAAAACGTCGCGTCGCGTCTGCCTCCATTGACGCTCAGTGACCGCCACGTTGCATTCGGAGGGGGCAGCTGTTGCGTCTTTGTGTCGGCAGACTTCGTTACGCATTCGGAGGGATGGGGGAGTCTTCTTTTCGAGCTGCAGACGCCTCTAACGAGCGAGCCGGCGTGCTTGCCTTCTTGGGCGGGATGTATGCACTCGGCACTCTCGGGGTACAATGGCCGGGAGGCTGGATGCAGTGTGTAAATAATGGCGAAGAAGGCAGACATGCTCGCCGGAAAGGTAAACGGAAAACGTCGGCATGAGCGATGGCCGCGCCGAGGGTATACGAGATTTGACGCTGCGTCGAAGCTCGAGGCTGACCTTTTTAGACGTTTTTTCGTATAGCTGCAGGATGAAATCTTCATTTTGGTGGAGGTTCGGGGTTGCGTGATGTATGGCCGCGATTATGAATGAATTGTGCGTTTATTGTTAGAGGAGCGCGTTTTACGGTGTAATCTCAAGTTTTTAGGGTGGATGGAATTTTCGCTCGGAGAGCTTTTGATTGGGATTGCTTCAACATAAAAATGTTGCCGAAAAATATTGTGAAGAACGGGACTGTGTAAGTAGATGTATCTCGAGTATAGTCAGACTTCTTAAATATTCTGTCAAAACATGTTTGCTTCATAGTTCAAAGTGAACTTTAAATTATCATTTATAATTTTTACGATTATTACTTAATTATTTGAATTATAAATATATTTTTTTTTCGATGCAAAGGGCGTTTTAACTGCATTTCACCAGAATTCAGAGAAATTCGCTACAATAAAATAAAATATGAAATAAATTCTATGAGCGTGCGCGAAAAAATAATTTGTTTATCGATGTTTTCTATCCACTGCCAGTGCGCAAAAAAAATGAAAAAAAAAAAAAATAGAAAAACCACTCGTCACTGCTTCGACGTTAGCTCGCTAATTAAAACTTCATAACCCACATTCCCGATCATTCCCACCTCCTAAAATCCTCCGCGACCGATGTCCGAAAAAGCGCGCACCCCCAAACTAAGACCGAATGTGCGGAGCGGCAGAATTTCGCTCGGTATACGCCGAGTCGACAAAGCGCACGTATGTATTAGCATGTATAGCGTCTCGGTGCAGTCGCGCTCGAATCAAGGGGGAAATACGTGCGCTCGCGCGCTCCCCCCGTACCGAAATGAAAAACTCGCGGCAGCGGCGCGCACCGTAAGAATAGGGAAATCGAGCGTGTGTACAAAAATATCTCCGAGTCCCGCGCGCGCGCGCGTCGTGCCTGACGTTGAATAGACGGCAAACTACTTGCGATTCCGGTGACACTCGCGAGCATCCGGTGCGGTGGATCATTTTTTTTTTGTCTTTCTTGATTTCGAGGAGAGAATTTGATTTCGAGGAGAGGCTGCGAATTAAAATGTGTCGGATACTGCGGCTTGCGGCATTGATTTTTTTGGACCGCAGCAGGTCGTTCGAGATTAAAGTAGCTTTTTTGTTAACGAATATATTATATCGCTTTATTCGATAAATTGCGAATTTAACTTTTTAAAAGTGTAAAAGTTTTAGATTGGAAGATAATGTTTTCAAAAATTTATTCGTAGTTCATTACAGCATCGCTATTCAAAAAGTGTTCCTAAAAAATGGCTAAAAATTTAAAAAAAAACGAACCCAGCACATCGAAATGTACGTTCGAATTCCTCTAAAGACATCGGCTTCTAATCTCCCAACAAATCCAATGCCGAGAAGAGCCCGGAACTCGTCGCAGCCCGAGAAAAGTCAGCCGAAAGAGCAACGTCGGTTAGGCGCGCGCAGTCTAAAATTTCCGATAACGAGTTTGTACGCGAAATAAGACTCGGAAAGCAGGAAGGGGAGGGGGAGGGGGGCGCATGCAGTAGGCAGCTCCAGAAATTGCTTTCCCGCATTCCCCGGGGAAATCGGCACGCTTGTCTTGCCTTTACCTTTGCTCCTCTCCTTTTTTTTGCAAGCTCTATAACCCGTCGTCGTGCGTGCAAGTCGGGCGCAAGCGCTCCCGCAGGATGACTGCATTAAACGGCTCTTTGCTTCTCTCTCTCTCTCTCTCTCTCTCTCTCCTTAGTCATGGAGAGGCAGTGAATAAACCTTTCTTATCGCTCTAGCCGCCACAGTTTTATATCGGATAAGTCATCCGAGGCTCTCGTTATTTACCATCGATGGCCGCGGGGCTTTTTTTTTATTGAGGGCTCTTTCGGTTTTACGCTCTGCTGCCCCATTTGTTTCACGTCTGTTTAAGTATCTCTCGGTATTGGGAGCACGTGGCCCTGAGCGGCTATAAAAGGATTAATTATAAAAGGCGATGTTACGGGAGACGAATGGCAAACCGGTAGGACACGTTGTGGCTTTAGTTTATTTTTCGGGGCGTGCATTGGCTTTTAGGTGCAAGGAAGTGTCGACGAAAGAATTATTTTATGAAGGCTGGTAGGGCAGAAGGGGAAAAGTGAATTTTGAGATTTTTATTTTTCCCCGGTGCTTTAGAGGGTAATTATTATTATAGCTTTCGGTCGATAAAATTTTGAAAATTTTCGTAGCCTTTTAATCGCGAAGCGTAGTTTTACATTGGAAAAAGCTCATTGATCAAGCGAGCTTATTTCTAATGGTGCGTGTCGGCTTAAAAAATGGGTCTACTAAAAAATGCTTTTAAATTTTGCAATATCGAAAAGTAATAATTTTTTTGAAACTTGCAGATGTGTTTTTCTATAGCTATACAATTCAAGCCCCGGCGCCCTGTTCTCTCGAGCAATTTATCTTTTGCTTGAAATGTTTGCGACTCTACTCTGTGACTTTTCTATATACCAATGTTGATTAATAAGACCGTAAAATTATCGAATTTTCAATCAAAATATAATGGTAATAATGGTATCACTGATTTAAAGATTTTTAATAATTTAAAAAATTTAATAAATAATTTATTTTAATAATTTAGAAAATTTATTAAATAATATAATTAGTTAAAAAGCTTTTGTTAATACTAAGCTTACCAATCTTACTTTTCACTGTAACTCATAATTTTACTATATATTTTGATAAATTATTCAAAATCTAGATACTCTCATTGAATAAAAGTAATCCTTAAAAATACTTATGTAATATTTAAAAAGCTTTGAATTCTTCATTACATAATATATTCGCAAAATAATTCATCTTTTTCGAAAAGCAAACTAACAATTTATCGCTCTACCAGCTCCCCAAAATAATTCAGTTGACTCTTTCTAGAAAAAAGCTTATATTGCACAGTTCATAAGCGATAAAAGTCCCACAAAGAATATCAGAAAGTTCTCGCCAGCCCGGCAATCCTATTTCCTCGGTTCTTAAACGCCCTTAAAAAAAAAAGCTGCTTAAAACAGACGCCCTTAAATTGTCCATCCATCACGCTCGAGCGGCCCTCGAAACTTCCGTTCTCATCATAAAACCTGCTTGGCTCCTCGGGAACTCGAAACTCCCCGCCAACCGGCCGCGCCCCGGTCTGGCTCTCAATATACAAATTCGAATCTTCCCCGAAGAACAAGCAAAACTTCTCGCGGCGTAACTGGGGTACTCTCGCGTCTTATCGCGTGAGAGAGAGAGAGAGAGAGAGAGAGAGAGAGAGAGAGAGAGAGAGCTGTAAACAGGCCGGAAAAGCGGAGAGAGTTCGGGGAGAGTTCTCGGTCTCTGTTGGACGCGAATTTGCGGCCCGAGAGGGTTGAAGACGCGAGCGCGCCGCTGCCGCCGCGACGCACTTTATCGAAACAATCTGGCGCTTTTAGCAGGCCCGAAGTAAACAAGAGGGTTTAGGGATTTGCTTCGAACGAGAGAAGTGTGTGTGCGTGGGTGGGGGCATGGGAGGCTATTTGGATATGGAGGAGTAGTGCGTTTGAGGATGTTAATTAGTGCGATAGAAGCTGCTCAGATTAGCACAGATTACGACAACAAGATTAACGAGCTGGATAACGATGTTATTAATGCCGTGTAAAAATAGTCTTCGCAGTACTCGTTAAATGAAATATTGTATATGCTCGCAGCACTGTTTATTGTAAGGGCTGGAGAATCTTTAAATAATAATCCTACTGTCGCATTGTATTAATTTACTGCTGCCTAAAGAGATATAGTCGTCAGAAAAAAGTACGCTTTTCAATTTTTCTTTTTTTTTATATGCAATTTTGAAACTTAGTTGATGTGTGCCAAATACTATTTGTGTGACGTGGTAATTAATTTTTCTTTCCCTATTAAATATACAATCCCATCAAAAGACATTTATTATATATACATTTATTGAGAAATTTCGGAAGAAAAATCCAACGGTTAATTTCTTTCATCCCATCAATTACTTTTAAGCCTTTCGCGACAACGAAATATAACTTCGCATTTCAAATTAAGGACAGAATAAAACCACTATAATAAAGCGCGAGAACACCGATAATTCCTTCGAAAGGCCAAGATTGAATCCAGTGCCTCGAACAGAATTAAAACAAGGCTTCGCATTTAACGGCCCGCAGCGCCGCGCTTTGTCCCACATTCACGGGGAGAAATGTCGACGCGTCGGCGGTTGTCCTTAAATATTCAGGCGAACGCTTCAAAGCATCCGCAATTCTAATGATTTAAATGTACGAGCGAGGAGAAAGAAGCGTCGCTGTCAAAAGCAGGAGGCGTTAAACGGCCGGCGTCTCGTTAGCGGTATGTTTTACTTATTTTTTTTTTTTATATGTAGGCCAAGAAAAACTACAAATCGCGGTAATGAAAAGCCAAGCTTCTCCCCTTCTTTGAATTTGGGTCGCGCGGCGCGACGCGCAAGGAAGCTGTTTCTTTTATTTCCCCGTCGGGGATTCGGGGCCAAATGGTATTCGCGCGCGTTAATGCGCGAAGTAAGTGCTGTCCGTCTTGAGTTTCCAGTAAGAAGTTCTCTTTCGGCGTTGTAACATTTTTTTCTTTTTTTTTTCTTTTTTTGGACCTCGCGACGAGCTTACTGCATTTCTTTATTTCGACGGCCTTTGCTTTTTAAATTTAATTTGCGTAATTGCTGTCGTTTTAAGAAACTCGACTGCCCTTTTTGACGAGACTTTTTTTTTAATTAAAGCGCTGACAGACAGTTTATTGTGCTTAATTTTGGAATTGCAGCAACTCAAAATTTTGAACATTTATTTCCGTGTAAAAGCGTTTCACCTCAGGCCAGACGTCAAACGCATTTCTATATAAATTACGACAAAAAGGTAGAGAGATTTTCCCTCAAAAAATGTCAAGTAATCTTGTGCATTCCTCGCTCGTTTAACTCGAACGAAATTCGGAATAATGCATGCGCAAAAGTAACCGAAAATATTTCAATCCAAAACAAATTTGAAATCGGCGAGCCGAGCTTTATTAATTTTTCGCGCGATTTCGAAAAGTTGGAATGTATACTTTTGGGTCACCGTTTCTCATGCATGCGAATCTTCATGCTCGGCTTCTTCTTCCTTCCCACTGGTCTTCTTTTTTTTTTTTGGTTGACTTGTTAGAGGTGGATTTACAACTCGCGCAATTCGTTTTCCCAAGGCTGGGCGGCCTCGACGTCGCCGAAAATCCAATCATCGGAAAGCCATTTGAGAGCTCGCTTCGCGCAGTTTTATCGTTCTCAATTTTCGAATACTCTTGTTTTTCATTATTTTCTTAATGTTGGTCTTTAGTTTAGGGACGCTTGGTCAGGGTTGATTCAACGCTTTCGT
The DNA here is from genome assembly GCA_900474335.1 of Ormyrus nitidulus. NCBI lineage: Eukaryota > Metazoa > Arthropoda > Insecta > Hymenoptera > Ormyridae > Ormyrus > Ormyrus nitidulus. Next base: position 13,624 of record UCOL01004659.1, read on the forward strand.
TTAAGACTTATGTACTGTGAACTTTTGAAATAATACTTCGTTTGTACTTTATTTGTAATTTAAAANTTAAAATTTTAATATCCATTTCCGAGTTTATTAATTAAATTTTCATTTAATTTTATAAATGTTTATGAGTTAATTACGTACTATGTTTGAACTCTTTCTGAAACTTCCCACGTGAAAAAATTTTGTACAGTTTGTATACAAGTTGTATATAAGGGCTGTATTCAAAAATTATTGTACATAAATTGATAGAAATTATATACAAGAAGGAAGGC
>UCOL01004660.1:0-13901 GCA_900474335.1 Ormyrus nitidulus
TTTTTTTTCAGTTCATAAAAGTTAACTTTATAACATATATCATTACTTACGTAATCAAATGATTGTTAAGTCTGCTAAGAATTTTTTTTTTAAACTTCTATATCTTGGTATACAACTACCTTAACGTTCGGATGATAAACGCTTCTGTCATGAAACCGCGAGCAGCTTCGCACGTCTATTAATGGCCTACATTTATGAGATGTTTAACCATTTTATTAGGAACCCGCGCGGCGACTGCGCGCGTATGTGCGTCTTAGTTTGCCCGATATTATTTTTCGGTACTGTCGCCGCAGTCATTTATGTACAGCCAATGGCTCGACGCGACGGTTTATTAACGAGTTTCTTATCAAAATTTATGTAATTTGAATCTTTTTTAATTTTGATGTTTTTCTTAGAATATAATAGGGGTTGAAAGAAGTTATTAAATGTTTCTCCAGTCATTTCTAAAGTGATTGTATAAACGGCAACAAAATTATTTATATTTTGAATTTTTGATTTTTAAAACTTTTTGTACCATTTAAAGTATATAATAATGATATCAAGAACAAATCATTATTAATTTGACTCGTCAAAAATTTTGTTAAAAATAAAATATAATATGTTTTATCCTGATGATGGGTCTGTTCGGGTCCAAGTGTCGATCGATAAATAATAACATTTTTTAAAACTAACTTTGATAGCAGCGACCAGTAATTTCAATCTCTACCTAAATATTAGTTTATTTTAATATTTATTCTGTTTTAAGAAGCATTTTAATAAACTTTTATGATATTATATACTTTACATTGTAATATTTATACAAATAAACCAAGATATTCAATTAAAAAACAATAGATCATAATATTAATAATAATTTTTAATTTTTAATTAATTAATTTTTTTACAATCTCCAAAATTTATAAGCGACTTAATACAACTAAAGCTATTATTTAAATAAAACCTGTTGTATAAAATTTTCTTCAACATACAATTTTTGCAAAGGTTCATGGCAGTACATGTTTCTGAAAAAGAGATCTTTATTCAAGAGAAGGAAAAAAGTAAAAGAGAGACTGTTAATTGATGATAAGTCATTTTTAATTACTTTTAAACAAATGTTTATGCACTAATTTTGAGCTTCTGCGTATATATAGAATTCTTATTCCCCTCTTACTGTCATGCAACGAGGACAATACAGAAATACAATTACTATATATATCTGTATATATATCTTTCAGAATTGAATTTGTTTTAATTTTGAAAATATGAGTTTGCCATTATATTTATCAAAGTAATTGCTTATATCATCAAACTGATTTAACAGATTCTATTCTCAGTTTCTACAATGTGAACATTTAACGATTTTTACGTAATCAGGAAATATGATCTTTTTGTACAAAGCACTTGTTGTCAAGTTGAAAAAAGCCTGTTATCGATCCATAAATTTAAAAAGATTAATAATATAAATTTTATTGCTGATTATTATTTGAGTGGTGTTTTCAAAGCCGATGCCTATCTTTCATTATTATTAAAGTATAATTTATTGCCGTGATAAAAAATCAATTTTTCAAAATTTATCTTTTAAGGTCTTTCGTATAATAATTCGCACGAAAAACAAACCGTTTGCAAAAAGTTACAAGCACAAATTTTCCGCGCATTAAACTGCATTTTCAAGAACAATCGGTCAGCTGCACATACAAAAACAGTAAAATGGAGCATCGCGAACAAAGTATCGTACATCGTACATAATCACCCGCGGCTTCGTAATATCATCAACGGGTCAAAGAAAGAGAAAAAAAACTAATCTCGATATTACGCTGATAAAGCAGCGACCTTTCGACTTAGATCGGGGCGCTTTTTATCGCCTACGGTAAAGAAAACAATGCCGCTACGATTCCTGTCCTTACCTCGGCAAATCCCAGAAGGACAACGCAGCCGCGAACGAATCGCCAAGTTTCACCGAGAACGCCGCGTTCGCGAAGAGTTATTCTTTTTTTTTTTCTCTCCCCGGCGAGCTTTTTTGCCCGCTGCTCTCTGCCTCCTTTCGAACTCGCGCTTAAAAATACCTTTTTCGAACCGCTCGGGATCTTAGGCAGAATTAAGTTGTTTTAACTACCGGCCTGTCCGAGGCAATTAGAGGCAGCGCTAACTGCACGTTTCGGTAATTCAGGTGGTACAGCTTTTAAACAGTGCATAATTTTTTTTTTTTTTTTTTTTTCTTGTCTCGAAGCATGCTTTCAGGTCGACGTTTTAAATGTGTAATTTTATTTTTAAAGCCGTCTTTGAAAAAAGCTCTACCCTTGAGAATTGAAAAGATGCCGTTTAAAGGGCACGCATGCAGTGAGGAATTTTAAATTAAAACGTAGCTTAGTACAAATTTGATTATTGGTTAAGATAAAGTAAGAAATTATTTTTGCTCACCGCGGAAATTGAGGTTGAATGTAACGTAATGCAATTTAGCTGCGTTTTTATATAAATTAGCAATTCGTGAATTAAAAGACAGGGTCAAGCATTTTTTGCAGTTTATTCGTGCAGTCGTGGTATTTAAATGATTGAACAGTGTGTTTTAAATCAAAGATTTGTTGTACTATTTAAAGTGTCAATGACCCTGGTTTAAATTGAACGGTATAAATTGCAAAATTTAATCCTTAAATTCATAACTACCGGTTTTGAAATCCTTCGATTTTCGAAGCAATCAGAATAAAGACTCGCGAGGTATGATATTTTTCGAGACGAAAAAAAATTTAATGCTCCTTTTTAGGGAAGATTGATCTGAAATAAATTGTTCTCGGCGTACGAGGAAGTGTAATTAATTTCCGGCTCTCATTTCGAGCGTTTGGCCGAGAAAGTGAAAGCTCAGTAATGGAACAAAGCAGCTTGGGATCAAAAGGAAGAGTAAAAATCTTGATCGATCGCGGTCGTAGACGAAAATATTGATGTTTTGCGCGGTGGACGTTCAAGGACCATCGATCGGAGGCGTGGAAGAGGCACAATATAGCAAATGCCTCTGCAGTTGAAAGGAGAAATGCTTTTGTGACAAGGAGTAATCAAATTTAAGATGGGCGAGCGAGTTTATTTACGTTTTTTCTGTAGGATATAATCTGTTCTTATGCAAACTCTTCGGAAAATTGACCGGGAATTTCCCAGTCGTGTGCAAATACCTAACATTCTTTTGTCATTTCGTATAACTAGACAAGTTATTCAAATATGTCACTTTACAAAAGAAAATTATTAAACTTTATTGTAAATTATACTTTTTTGTGTAATTTGTTACAATACTTTCAGAAATTAATTGCGGATTTTAAAAGTTCATCGTACGACCTTTGTATCGAAAATAATGAAATTTTATGTACAAGTGAAGCAGTAAAGAATGTTGCTGGGTGATTGAGATTTTTTCTTATTAAAGAGTTACGACAAAATAAATCACTTAAATAATCAATTAATCACTGTGATTTACCTTTAAAATTACACATTATGGTTTCAATGAATACTCGAAGGTTCTACTTACTTTCATTCAGACAAATTTGCTGACTTTTTATTGCAGTTGAATGCCCTTAAAAAAATATTGCAATATCAATTTTTGCACAAAAGAAAAAGTTTCAATTTTCTATTTCAGCTCCTTTAATTCTTAGGAAAAAAAAGTTTGATCAAGAAATATTTTTTCAAACGCAAACTCATATAAATACGCGTTTTTTGTACATTCGTAAACGCATAGAGATGTCAAAACCTATCCGGTTTAAGACTAATACTACGCCTTCGTAGGCTTTAATAGATTAAGCAGTTGATTAGAATTACTGAGAAAACATTTACTATGCATACACGGTGAAACCTTCGTCTTTATTGAAAAATGCCTCAGCTTCGTAAGATGACGTATTAACTTTAAATTTGATCAAAAAGTCATTAGCTTAATGAAAAATAAATTTATTATTATTTCTAAAAAAAAAAAAAAATTGCTCAGATATAAACGTCAAAGTCATGACAAATTACTAGTTGTCACGACCACGAATCATAAATCAGCGTATATGCAAACAAACTTTTTGAATTCTCGTAAGTGCACTGTTTGTTTAAAACCTCGCCAAACGCAACTGCGTTATTTTCGAACTCGATAAATCGAACTCCTTCCCGAAGAACAAATCTCGAAATTGCGCTCGCGAACTTAATCGGCTGAAAAATCAAATCACCATTAAACGTACGAAAAGAGCTGTTGGCCTCGATCTAACCTGCCTCGACCCGCAGTGTACACCGTCAAAATAAGCCTGTATACCGGCAGTTCCCAATTTATCCCCCCTAACTATAGACACCGGAGGAGAGGTCCGTTTTGTCGCGTGTCGCCGAAATGAAGAGTGCAGCCCACGGCGTCGTGTCCCAGGGTTGGGTCGCGCAAACACACCGACGCTCTTACAAAAGCCGCGGGGCACACCCATCTATCGACGCGGGGCTGAAAAGGCTTCGGTTTATATTAACGAAGGCGGCTCTCCCGTCGGCCTCGGCGAAGGATAAGGTCGCGCGTGTCGTCCTTTCCTTTTTTCCATTTGCTCGTTTTTGCCGGCGGCGCAAAAATCGCACTCACCTCGACGACGACGACGACTTCGGTTTTTCCCGAGCGCAAGGATGATGAGCTATATACTTCCCTTTTACCGCGGATGCGCGAGGCGCGGACTTCTTGGCAGGCCGCGCACTTTTTTTTTCTTTTTAGAGGCGAGAAAAAGTGCGCTCGGGCGCCATCCTTTTTAAAGGCCGAGTTTTACAGCCGGCGAGAAAAATTCCACGGCCTTTCGCCGAGAAAATGCGAGCCGGGATTCTTTTCTCTCTCTCTTCGCTTCGGATGCTAATAAGCGGAGGTACTGAGGTAATGTGATTTAAATTATTGTACGAGGCGGTGGGAATTCGATTGATTGCTTGAAATTGGCGATTCACTGTGAGTGGTGGGTTTGTGGAAGAGTTTTGTAGTAAATTTTATTAAGTCGATTACTGGAATTACAGGAAAATTTATTAGTCGCAGGGGGAAGAGGTCAAAAGTAGAAATATAAAGGTATTTTTAGAAATTCAGTCAATGTCGATTTTGTCCGGTTAACCGTTTTACTTTGACAGTAAACGTTGATCAACTGCAAAAGCAAGCACTTTTGAATGCTCGACAATAATTTTTTTGTTATTTCAAAATTTTACGAATCGCGTATAATGATTTACGGCGATGCTTTTAATATATCACAAGTTATGATTTGTTTTTTTTGATAAGCGGTGTTTTATTTAGGTATTAAAATCATAAAGTGAATTTTATTGGATAATTATTCACTCATTTTCTCATAAATTTAAAAATTGCGAATAGTAACATTTTTTAAAACATATTTACTTAAATACTGATTATCAAGCTTGATTTAAGTGCTACTTTAAACTTTAATTTTTCAACTAAAATCACTTCAACTCTTGTAAATATGAATATTCAAGTGCAGTAAAATTCACGCTTCGAAACTGAGTCAGCCGATAATCCCGTTAAAATTCGACAAACGTAATGACTAAAAAAAAATTAGCGGCTTTAAAGTTTTTCAAGTACTTAATTTTCGAATGCTCTTTTATAATTTCACGTTTAATAACAGTTTCATAAAATGATACTCATAACAAATTTTCTGCCACGAAATTCTAAATCAAACTTCTCGCACAAATTAACTGAACAAAGAAATCCGTCATCCTCTTCTTTAAATTAAATGTTCAGGTACAACGCGTAAGATTGATGATCGTCGTATTTCTTCCAGTTTTAGCTAAACCTCCGGTAAATAAAGGCAAGTCTCGTCATTCGAAAAAAAAACCGACGCTTAACATTTTCATATTTCTGGTTAAGTAATAAAACAAATCATCGAAGACAATATCGGACAACCCCCTTCACAGCGAGTTTTTTCACGCTTTGAAATCATTCGAGGTGTGCGACACGTGCAATTGGCGTGTTTTTTCATGATTCGTCTTCGCGTTTCTCTGGGAAGCGCAGCTCCTAAAGAAAAAACAAAACTCTTACTTATCGAATCTTAGATAGTTGAAGAAGTTTGAGAATTGGAACGTTAATTGACGTAGAGATAACAGTATTTATCATAGTATCGGTAGCAATCATTAATGCAGTATAAATCAAGTCAGACGTAAGGTATGATGCAGCGCACAAATTAATTAAGTTACGTTTCGTGGATACATCCATTGATACTCGCCGCAGTATTAGGATGCATCGCAGTGTGAGATCTAATTGTTTCGCTGTTCTGGAAGTTAACGGTTGATTTTGTTATGTTACACGTTGGATATTTTATTAAAGCGTTCGATGTTTATAAATTGAAAACCATTTTCAACAATGAATTTTTATTTTCTTTCTGCGCCGCTAATAGATTTACATTCATTTTTTTTGCAATTGTTTGTGTTAAAAATAATTTGATCAATAAATTATGCTTTATTAAGAAATTAATTTTCTCCTTTTATTATTTAAACACTAAAGATAGATTCTATAAAACCTACTTTCAAAGCAAAAGCATATAATATATGCAATTAATGAATTTCGCAAAATCAGAATTCTGATTTCGCAAAATAATGCTGCGATTGCTCACAGTTCATTTTCAAATATTTTGAATAAATAGTTTAGTAGTTTCAGAATAATTCGTGTAATAATGCAAGACTGTTTATTATTTAAGTGAATTGATAAGTAATTAACGCTTAATAAATAGTATAATAAATAAGTTTATTTTAATATGCAAACATTGAAAAAATTATATGTATTTCATTACAATTAGTTATGTGAGTGAGTTGAAATATATTATTTAAATAAACTACTCTGCATAATGTTATAATTAAAATTCATTAATCATTATAAGGTAAATAAATATCGATCATTATAATCGCTTAAGTTGAGTAAAAATATACAATTAAAAAAGGTGTATTTTTATTTTCGCGTTCATTTTTTTTCTAATATGGAAATGAGTTGTCTTAGAAAAACGAATGATAGCATTAACCAATGAAAATATTTCATTCCTGCACGCAAGTCTATCTTTAGAATTTCTCTTTGAAAATTCAAACAAAAGTCCTAGGCAGCCATTAGAATAGCAGAAATTAGTTTTTTGTTTCTCATCTTCTTTCAGCTCTTTTCCGCAAGTTATTTAGTAAATTATATTAATTTGCGAATCTTCCCATCCTAACATCGAAGGAGTTACATCAATTAAGCAATGTAAAAATTTATGCGCACATTCATTTCCTTCACATACAGTTCCTCAAAAATTCCAGAAATACCGTCCGCCGGCACGCCTCCGCGCGCTGCGACATCGCTCGTCACTCGCATATTGCCCAGGACAGAGTAATGAAAGCGCCTCGCGCGAGCTTGGAGCTCCATCCCGCGAGGAAGAGCTTCTCTCGGGCACGCGCTCTCCCCCCACCCGCCACCCCGTCTCTCCCGACTCTCCCCTCCGCGGCGGCGGCGGCGGCGGCGGCGGAACACCTGCGCTCGCGCGAGAAAAGGACAGCGTCGGCGGCAGAAAACCCCGACACTACCTGCTCGACCTGCGCGTTACGCACACGACGCGAGCCACTCTCGAGCCGGCTCATTCAACCTCGCGCACTCACAGCTGATCCGACAAGCTCCCGGGCCGGAGGAGAGAGAGAGAGAGCGTCGCTCGTCTTATCGCGCGGCGATAAGTCGTTGCCGCGAACGAGCTCCTTTACGAGATGCCGGAAAACTCGGGGAGAGCCGCAGGCGGATCGTAGATTTGTCCGTTAGGCCTGCTCACCTCTGATTCGCGCGCGTCCGCGAGGCAGTGCCGCGCCGAAAGTACAAAAGGACGAGCAGCGCGAGATCGCCGCCGTTTTAACGCGCGAGTGAGAGAGACTTTGCGCGCTCGAGCGAACGCCTTTTCTCCCGAGAACAATCGATGTGTTTTTATCGAGTGCAGCGCCGAGCTTGACGACGAATGTTGCGGCTTCAGCGGTCCAAGATCTACAGTCGGGCAGTTTCGCTCTCGTTCGAGTGCGGCCGAAACTTGCGCCGAGCTTTTCAGTGCGCTCGAGAGTGTTTGCTCGCAGATCCTTGAGATCCGGCAAGTTTTGTAAAGGATTTCTTAAGTCGTCGGATTAAAATTTGATTCCTTTGGCCGTCAGTGATGTTACACTCGTTGAGCACTGTGCTACCGCGCGCTACTAATCAAGAGATTTACGTCGGCAGAACTCTGGTGAAGAAAACGTTCAAGTACTCCTAAAGCGTCGGCTGCAGCAGCCAACTATCCGTTGACTAAAGCCGCGAGGAGCAGACACCCGGCAGCTCAATCGAGCTTCAATCAGCTCCATCGAGCTGCTTACCGCCGACTGCGGAGGAGGCTGCGGCGCAACCTTTGCCACCTCCCCGAGAGTAAGCGCGACACCTGAGCGCTCTCGCCCCACTCGCCGCTTGGGATCTCTCACGCGGGGGAGATACACATATCTGCCGGCGGCGTGACTCGGCCGGGCGCACTGCTGTCCCGGTAACGTTGCCGACGATGTCGGCGATGCCGGCTGCCGCCGGTCGACCCGTGAATCGGCTCTGAAACGCGCGCGGAATCGGCCGAGACTCGAATCGGGATCGAATATTGTCGCGAGGAGAGTCGTGTGCGCGCGTGGCGAGAGGAGAGCATACACCGATAAGGAGACATGAGCGAGAGCCTCGTCACGGAGTACGCCGAAATGGACCCCAAGGACCGCTACGTCGTCGAGGGAATTGGTGAGTCGCGCCTTTGATCATGAACTTTTGACGGGTCTCTTTCGGGAGTGCTTGTTTGCGCGTCGGCGCGCACTCGATTATGCGCCGCCGGGTATAATTGCCTTTTCTTCGACGTTCGATTTTTATAAGCGGCTCGCGTTAACGGCGTTGATAAGATAGTCGAATGAATTGTGCGCACATGCAGTATAAATGTAGGCTGAAAATTCGTTGGGTGTCAGTTACCTGAATTGGGACGATTCGTTCTTGGGATCGGGCAATCGCTCTTGGCGGTTTACGTCCGTTTTTTTTTTCGAAAAAGTAAACGGGCTCGTATCAGTGATTGAGAGGCGCATCGTTTTTGCGCAAAGCGCAGCTAACAAAAGATATTTTATTCAATGCAATTACCGATTCCGAAACGCCGCGGTGCGAGAAGCGTAAACAAATGAGGTTTTTCTTTGAGACTGCAAAATTTCTGTTGAAAATCGATGAAAAAAAAAAAATTGATTATGTAAGACTTCCTTGCGTGTCAGGATAGCGCTTTATCGTCTGGAGTTCGCATTCTGACAGCTAATCCAAGGAAGCGATTAAAGTTTTTATTTTATATACGCGATAACCAATGGTAATTGTCTTTTAAGTAATATGTATTGTTTCCTACCGCCGGAGATAACTTAACCTCCCGGCAAAAGTTTCCGCAATAAAGCCCCGCGTATCTCCTCTGGAATCTTTAAATAATTAAAGAAATAATAACCTCGGCCGCTGAGAAATGCACGCCGGTGGGCTTTAGATAAAGGAAGAAGCTTCGGATTTAATGCCGGAGAAGAAAAAAAATGAGCGCCGAATAATGCCGAGTCGTCAATCGTGCACAGACGCTTAAAAAGGCTAATTTTACACCTCTACGCTGATCAAGATTCAAGATTGGCTAACGATTTCTCCTCTTAGCTAACGATTCGCTTTGTACAAAAATATATTAAACGCTTTTTTACCCGCGTCCCGGTATAACTGTCCACTTTTGTGCAGTTGCCATTATGCAACCTTCGGCGTCGATTATGATTTTTCCGAGGAGACTGGGGTTTAATGAAATCACGGACGTGCCTCGCCATTTTTCCGTTTTTATTGGTTATTCTTTGCTAATTCCTCAAGACAGTCGAAGCTCGACATTTTATGTTGTTAGGCTTATTTTTATTTCCAATCATCCTCAAGTAAACAGTCGAATCGATTTATATTCGATTATTGATTTTTTATGCGCGCAACAAGTGTTAATATGCATGAGGTTATTTACTATTTATACCTGGTAAGTAGCTTTGAATAATAAGAGAAATCGTAATTATCCGATTTTAAAAAAAAAAGCTCTACCGATTATAGATTCTCTAACGAAATGATACAAATTAACGTCTTCATAAACTTGTCAGGATTAGCTTATTGGCTTTAATTATAGCTTCACAGCTAGTATTTTAATCGATAAGCTAATACAAGTTCATAATGTTTCTATAACACCCCAACTCGAATCTTCTTCAAGAGCTTCATTTGTTTTATATGGCTCACCGCGGCTGTACGCGTTTAATGTTTTACGCAATCAATTTAATTCAGAATAAGCGTATAAATGTACACGATCTTATTAGCAGCGAAGTCCGCAGGATGTGAATTTTGACAATGCGAATATAATTCAAGAACGCGCATTGTTTTCTCAGTTGCCGCACATAACGCATCCTGTCTATAACGATCGAACCCGAGAATTCTTTTCTGTTTTTACGCGAATTCCTTCGAGCATATAAAATATGCAATAAAGCTAATAAACGCATTAGCCTCGCGTGAATTTCTGCATTACCTCAGCCTCTTCTTCGCAAGACTGCCCTCGCGAATTTCATCGGCGAGTCCAAGGCAAAATAAAAATTCAGCGATCCCACCGCACTTCGTTCCTTTATCCCTCCGTTTAACCAAACGTTCATTCATGTATAGATACAATGTGCGCGGTTCCCGCGCAATCGCCTCCTTTGCATATTGCCCAAACCTACGTCGCCCCCTTCCCGCCCCTCCAACTCGCGTCCAAAGTCCATTGAATCCCGCGGCGAAGGGGGCATCGAGTATCGCGTGACTCGGCAAAACCATCGGCATCGTCGACTCGGCTGATTGACAAGGAGTCTCGCCGTCCGAAAATCGCCGCGGCCGCATTGTGCGCGCTTTGATCATCTCTGCCCGCAGAGAAAACAGGTTCCTCTCTCTCTCTCCCTCTCTCCGCCCGGCGAGAGGAGGATCCCATCGTTTGACTTTTTAATGGATTTCGAGCGATGCAATTTTGTGGATTCCATCATCGACGTTATATTCGGGGGGGGCCGCGCGGCGGCGCAGGGCAAAAACCTCGGAACGAGGCTGAAACGCACACACCAGACACGGGAGGGGCCACCAGACGGGAGAAAGGCTGTTACCCTCGCGGCGCCCGGCATCGAGCAGTGACCATTAAATTATTTCATTAGTCGCTTCGAGGCCCGTTTTTCCAGCGCTCGCGCGCGCCGCCCGTGCTTTTATGGAGCCGATCGGCGATAGGAGAGCAAGAAGTGCCGATTATTCGGGTAGAAAGAAATTTCAGGAATGTCATCAATTCGATGTAATTGATCATTTATTGTTTAATTATTTTTATTGCGAGATCCGTTTGAGGTTCGTTTCGTTGCTCCAAAAATTTTACGTCATGTATAGCTTTTGCGATGATTGTTTTTTTTTTGTTTTGTTTGGATTTCAGCTCAAATGCTTATTTTCCATTGAATCGACAAAGTCGAAACTAACGAGGATCTCAAAGATATCTGAATTCTACTTTTACGGATTATCAATATTTCTTTACCCGTCACATATATACCGTTGCTGCCGCAGTAAACTACGTACGATGATTAAAACCGCAGATAGATACGCCTGTTATCACTGTTTTTTTTTTTTTTTTTTTTTTTTTTTTTATTGCCAACCGCGCAAGAAAATACGCGCAGTGCAAGCAGCCGCGAAGGAAAGCAGCCTGCCTCGGCTCTCCGAGTTCTCGTCGAAAACTATGCCCGTAGCTATATATACGTAGTTTCGGCTGCGCTCGATGATACATGTACACGCCGGGCTCCTTGTGATTACTCGCGTTATTATACCTCGAAGGGTTCGCAGAAACGTTCGCCACCTGCGGCGGACTTAGAGAAAGGCGCGCGCGAATGCCCGCGATTCCTGCATCGCCTGATTTCGGGGCGGCAAAATGAGTCTGGGCGTTGTTCTCTTTTCAAAAGTTTCGAGGGGGCAGGAGCTTTTTTTATTTTTATTTTAGTTTACCGGATTATGTTTGGGGAGTGGAATTTGACGAGAAAAAATGGGAGGAAGTTGCGGTGGCTTCGGATCTTTTATAATGAGATTTTGCATTTTTAGGCCTCGCGAACGTACGCGGCGGTTTTTTTAGTATACTAATTGAATTTTCAAAAAGTCGACTTATTGAGCGGAATGACAATAGGTTTATAAATTTTCATTGGTACGCCTATTGTTCGCTTGATCATTACACTTGTTGGTATGCAAGATTCGAATCGACTTTTAATGGCGGATAAATTCATTTTTATATAATATATATGTGTCTTATTCTGCTATTACCGGTAAATGACGTATTTTTCCAAATTTATAATAAATTATGAATTTAGTAAAGGAACGCAAGTTTTTTTCCGCGATTAAATTACGGTAAACGAGTGCAGTTTTTTAAAAGTACTTTTATTTTAGTAGCTAAAATTCCATTTGTATTCCCCCCGCGCGGAAATGTCTTGATCAGGTGTACAAGTTGTAAAAATACTGCACTCGACCTCATGCGAAATCGTAACTATGTTGCGGATATAACCGTATTTATCTCGAGGGAAAATTTTATTAAAAAAAAAAAAAAAAAACTAGAGAAAAATTTTAAATATAACATCAGTTTATTTTTTTCTTAAAGTTCAGGATAGCATAAAATAACGTAATAGCGTAAAATTATGTAAAACATTTTTTTTTTAATTAAATCAACACAGTCGGTACACACACGCTTTCTTTTGCAAATATGCTCGCATTGTATTTTTAGCTGTTTTATAAAAACGTAATGCAGAAATTATTTTCACTTAATTGATACAAATTACGCATTAATTGTGCGCTTGCACTTATATGTTTTGTGCTTCTCAAAAAGCATTGATCTCTTTCTAAACTTTATTTATACGCTATAACCAATCCAAGACAAATTATAAATCCCCGTACAAAAATCTAAAGACCGTATTAGTCCTAGTAATTTCTGTATATAATTTCGCACATTACATATAGTAATTATTTATTAAGTGCGTAAGACGTAGTTGTTTTCGCATTATGTCATCGTGTGTACAAGCAGTGTGTGATTCATTCTCACATATCGCACACGTTTTGCCCGCTATTCCGACACTGTAATTGCGATCAATCGTTTCTTTTTCTCTGTTGGTAGAACTTGGATGAGAAGTAATTAAAAAATAATTAAAATGCTTATAATATTGATAACTGGACGTTTTTACATATTTTCGTAGGAATTGAAATGATATTTTTACGAATTTTCAGTCTATAGAAACTGCATTGAACATATAAAGTAGTTCTTAAATTTATCACTCCTACTGGGGTACTAAAAACTTATTTTATTTTTTTTTTTAATTTTGCTTATATGCGGTTCATATTTTAAAGCAAAATAATATTTTCTTAATGTCGTAAAAAATACAATTTTCTTCAGTGCTTCGATACTTGGGATTTTTAATTGCTGAAACCATAAATTATTTCGCTCTTCACTGTTCAAATACAAAAACCCAATTTTTCCATTAATGGATAAATTGTAAAAATTACTTAGGAAAGTTCAAAATTGTTCATTCCAACTCCCACACTTACGAAATTTATCTGAACTAGACTTACAGTATCAATAGGCACGATAGTGCCTCTAAGCAAGTCTGAGTTTTGAACGAACGACCAGCCGCTGTATGCGTGCCTCTATATATGTTAATTAAAATACGGTTTTCAGGTTACTAGCTATATACATGCGCGCTACGCGCTCTCTATTTTTATTACGCATATTAGAAATTTATATTTTATAGTAGATCTTATTATTCTGTTTACATTACATGCTTCAAACACAAAACCTATTTTCTTTCTCGGATTCTTCTTTTATATTAAGATTTAAAATGTGCTTATTTTAAATTTTACCGCCAAATTCAACAACCAATCAGATTGCGTTTTAGTTGCAGCCACCTCTTCC
>UCOL01004661.1:0-13899 GCA_900474335.1 Ormyrus nitidulus
ATTGCTAAGCATTATTTTTTTGATAATGAAAAATGCGAATATGAAATGAGAAGTAAATAGTGGAACGGGTGCCGCGTCGTCTGCTTCTCAAACTCGCCTCCGCGGCACTACCGTGCCACTGGATTTTCAAATTAGCAATATAGAACTGCCTTGATTGATGCCTTGAAGAGAGATGAAATTAAGAAGGAAAATTTTTGACCCACTGGCCCGAGTATACTTGAAAATGCTGCAATAGAGAGTAACTGGATCTTTACACGATTTTGCCAACACCTGAACAAAATTCGTATCAGCGTAAGTCATTTTTGTTCATTATGATAAGCCAGGTTTTCAGACGCGTTTTACGTCCACTATATTATATAAAAAGAAAATCTGAAAGTTAGTGTATGTTATGAAAACTCGATACAACTTCAGTATTTGAAAAAATATTTGCTTCATATTTGAGCAACTTTGGAAGGGCTTTAAACTTTCTGATTTATTCTCAAGTCCAAAGTGCCTACAGTGGAAGTAAAATGATGCACGTTTTTGAGAAAGTTTAATACAGTTTATTAAAAAGTTGTAGCCATTTCTTTACAAACGTTCGTATTCTTATAATAAAGGAATCAGTATCAATATATTTTTCAAGTACCTGTTGCTTTATAGATTGCATCTGTTTTGATTTAGAAAATCTTAAATTATGTTTTGTGTAGAAAATTCAACCTATAACATTATTAAGAATTCAAAAGAATATAAACAAGAAATCTTTTCATGAAAGTTTACAATATAATCTTTAACTATTGTATAGACGAATAGGACTAAATCATTTATTAATTGGTGTGAAATTTTAACAAAATTTTAAAACATTTTTTAAATTTGAAATAGCAAAAAAAAATATTAATTAAAGTCCAAATTAAAAGAGGATTCTGTAAATAATGAATGAAATGTGATAATGAACTTTCCTTTCACTTTTAGGTAGATTTACTTTTTAATTTATAAATAGGCCGTTTATTATATTTTATAAAAATTGGTAAATAGAAAAAAGACAAACATACAGAATATATTTTTAGGAATAGTAGTGCAGCTGAAACATGTCTGCAGTTTTAAAAACAGCTCCGGTGATCGAAAGTTAGGATGGCAAAAAACATTGTCAAACAGAAATGGGGCGTCAATTTAAATTGCTTTTAATTTTCGGCGACCTAACAGATACGAGTCACACTAAATAAAAGTACCAATTTGCGTTTTTAATTTGTGCACTTGAATTCTCATCAGGCAAAGTTAAAAAGCAAAAATCAGAGTTAGGGAAAGTAGAATCGCGATAATCGATTAGGCTTTTCAATCGCTACAACGGTATTTATCGAACTGTTTTATTTTTCCGCAATAACCTCGAAAATGAGAAAAAATTCTCCTCCGTCAAAGTTAAATATCCGAAAAATTTTGTGAGCCAAAAAAGGGCTTAAATTTTCGAGGAAATGCGCGTTTGTTTGAAATATCATAAACTGGAAAAATTACAAAAAGCGGAAAATACCAAAATTATGATGATTCAGCCGTTTTATAGCTGTAGTCTCAGTTCAAAAAGATAAACGGTTAAAACAAGTAGTATAAATGTTGATTATGAAAAATTTACTTAACGATTATTGACGCATAAACAATTTAGCAAATATTGATTATAATATCATTCGTACATTAATACGACTTTTTAGAAACTGATTTTAGCCTGTTTTCAAACTAATTCGTTTGAAAATTAAAAAATTAATTACAAGCGTAAAAAGTAGCTCAGTAATTACGAAATATCCTTCTGAAAACTTTGGTAAAGTAAGACCTTTTCCATTTAGAGCAAGATAAATAATGACACCCTAAATTTATCACGGTTGAAAGTTCATTATTATTAATGGTTACTGATTCACCTAGAAAGGCAGTGGCCCAACCTTTTTTTAAAATGAGCGTATGAAATTTTAGAAAGTATCAGTGTAGCGGAACATTGTTTAGATGGAAATGATTAAATACGCGAACTGCAAAGAAACTAGTTCACGAAAATGGCGAGGCCTCAGCAGCAGCCGGCAGCGGTGTAATGCTTGTTTTATGGAAAACACTGAAACGCGATTCTCGCACGCTCTTTTTTCAAAGGCTATACAAGTTTAAATAATCAAGGAGCTTTCTTGTGCTTTCCTTCGTACATAATTCCACGCGAATATAAATGCAATTCGAGGCGTTGTAAAAAGCCAGGGATCGATGGAATCCGGTAGTTATGCGGAATTCAAATACGAGGACTGCTAGCGGAATTGGCTACTTATCGTAAATAAAATAAATTAAACACGGAATAAGCGCTTTTCTTTAAATAGCCGCTCTTCAGCTTGAATTTATCTAATCGAACGATCAATATTATTGCGGTGAGGATTCTGACAAGTGAAATGAAAAATCCGCAAGCAAGTGAGCTTTATTGCCGCAGAAATATCGAATATTACACTTTCGGCGCATTAATTTTATCGGTATAAAAGCCCTTCGCGGTTTATCCAGCACGCAGTCGTTAATTAAACTAGTTTACAGGAGCCTTTAGAATTATCTTAATTCAGTTTAAGTAGAAATTGTTGTCGACGAATGGTCGAGCAATGGCATATATACGGCACAAAGCTGATTGGAGTTGCCAAAGTTTCTCCAGATATTGCGCACGAATGTTTAATTATTTGCGCACTATGCTGTATATCGAAGATTTGGCGCGATGCAATTACAAGTTCGTCAATGATTCATCGTCTCACCTTCGGATTTGATTTTAAATCGCACAAACTGACAAGTTTATTCCCCAAGATGATAATCCGACGGATGAGTAAAATTAGAACTGTTGCTTTTGGGATTTGCTCGCTCAAAAAGCGAATTACTCTCAGTCAGAAAAGAAATTTGTCGCTTTTTATCTCTCGGGCTTTTTACTCAAGGCTGCTATTCAACGACAATAATCGTCGAGTTGAGCGCGACGTTCGATTTTTTCGCAGTTCATTACGGAATGCCGTCATGATTGTTGTGTCGAGGCGACTGGCGCAAAGAGCGGAATAAATCGAGGAGAGCTTACAAAAGGAAACCGCGTGTAAACGAACGAACGATCGCGAGGCAGGCACAAAAGAAACGTGTAAACTTTCCCGTTGAAATTCCAGCGCCTCGGCAACTTAGGTTCATTAAACTTTTTGTGTCGGCCGATCTAAATAAAAATGCTAAAATTTTCCAGCACAAAGTCTCGGGTCAGAGGGCCGGCGGCGCCGATTTGCTCGGGAAGGCGCGCAATTACGAACCTGCGAAGCACGAGAGCCCGAGCAGAGTCAGCAGCAGCAGCAGCGGCAGGAGCAGGGACGACGAGCTGGTACCGCTCGTAGTCCGACTCGTCCCGACGGCGGCGGCTCTTCCTCCCATTTCTAGTTCCGGCTGTGTTTAGGGCACCGGCGGGCAGAGTCCATCCTCCGCCTCCAGGGCTGCACACTTACACCTGCACAGGTTTACGGAGCGGTATATAGGCTGGGGGGGAAACACGCGGCCGCACGCGGCCTCGGAAGCAGAGCGCGTGCTGTGGTGCCTACCTCGAGCGGAAACCCGCCGGCGGAGACTGCGGCAGGAGCCCCAGCCCCAGCCCCCGGAACCCCCCGAGAGGGAGGGCGGGGGAACCCCCTCCGCCGACGGCCGGCCGCGAGTCTGCGCCTCGACGGGCTCGCCGCCCCCTCTCGGCTACGCGGGACGGTAGTTAGGTGTAGCGCAACGCGAGCGCCTGCCCCGCTGCCGAACCAGACTGCGCTGCAGCTCCTCCGCACGCAGCAGACAAATTCTTTAGTTGCGGGGCCTCGCTAAGTCTGATTTACGGGGCTGGCTTCTTTCGCCAGGAGCGAGCCAGGACTTTCGAAATTAAGCGCATTACCAGCGGAAATGCTCGGATCCCCGGGCTTCATGCGATTCCGGCACTCGTTGCATTTCTTAATAATGAGGCCTGCATTTTAAATGCTCTTACCTGGGGCCGCTCGCCGCGGTGAGAAACGGCCCATTCTGGAAATTCAATTAGCGCCGCTTGTTGCAGTAAATAAACCTTTTCATTGAGAATTTTTAATAACGCCGAAAAGTTCGCGCGAATAATCCGTTAACTTACTCAGCGGAGCAGCTATCGAAATTCGGCAATTAATGTCGTCGAAACTGCAAGAGCATTCCGTCGCAAATCCGGCCGCGAGTGTCCCGCGCCGGAGAGTCGATGAACGCGAGAGCCAGCCTACATAGCCAAGTCCACCCCGCCACCGAAATATTTGCCCTCTCCTCCTTCCTCCTCCCCCCGCAACAGCTTGCTTTTGTGTAAGTGCGCGCGTGCTCGCCTTTCTCCTCTCTCTCTCTCTCTGCACGCCTAGCTTTCTTAAACATTCTTTCCCCCTTTGTTTTGCATTCCGCGCGCTCTTTCTAACTCTCCGGCACCCCTTTCGCTCGCCTCCTCCCCTCCCCGCCCCTTCCCATCCTTTTCCTTCTGCATGCGTTGCTACGTGCCTTGGAGGAAGCAGCGAGTGAGGAGCTCCTCGAGAGCCGCCGCCGACGTCGCTCCGAACTTTTGCATTTATTTTAGACTTTTATATTTTAACGTTTTTTCACGCTTTCGTCTCTTTCCAGCCCGTCGTTTCTCATTATTTTATTTCCCATTTTCAGCCAATTCCTTGGTCCGTTTTCGTTTGCCTGGCCGAACCGACAATTGCCTGTTTTTAGAAACGTTTTCCCAGAAAATGATTTGCTTTTATTCCAGTAGATATTTCATTATGTGCTAAAAAATTGACTCTTTTAAGGAATGTTTTCCCAGAATACGATCTGCTTTCATTCTTAGTAGATATTGTTAATTATGATCGGTAGTCAAGAGCTGTGCTAAAAACTTGACTATTCCAAGGAACGTTTTCGCAGAATATAATCTTATTTTATTCTAGTAGATATTTTTAATTATGATCGTTAGACAAGAGCTCTACCAAAAACTGAATAATGGTGTTACTTATATTTATCGTATTCTGTCTCATCACTTTTATTGTATACGTGTTTACAGAACGAACTGTACGATTTGCCATTCAAATATATATTGAATGGTATTACGGTTCTCTTTTACGATATGTGAATATAGTTCTTTAGTAATTACGGTGTTAGGTAGAAATCATATAGTTTATTCTTAGAATAATTAGCGCAAAACTATTTTAAGGATGCATTTTATATTCTATAAATATTAATGAATTATTTTTACTACTATTCTAAAAAGTAAATTAAAAAATTTTAAATTCGGGAAATTCTTAATTTTTTAATTTGGTTAATTAAAAAATTAATTCTTAATATTTTTAACTGGTTTCATACAAATTAATTCATCTCCCGTAATGGTTTTTTTTTATCTAAGAATTTCAAATATTTTTTTACTTCAATTTTATAAAATTTTCTGCATAAAACATAAAAAATTATTTTTGAAGTACAATTATGTTACGCAATTGAATAACTTGAATTGTAATACCCACAGTAATACCTATTTTTCATGAATGTAATTGTTAATCGGATAATCTCTTTAACAATACTTCATACGCAATCAATAGTACATAATAAATTATGTAATTTAATGAATTGAATAAAATTATTTAGAATATGAACTTTTAAAGTAACTTGAAATTTTTTTACAAACTTTAAATTACCTTAGTTTTATTGCTTTTTTCTGATTTTTTTCCCTTTTTTTTATTCTTTTGTACCTTCTTTATATTCTTACAATTTCACGAATTCGACGAAATTTCACGATTCATCATTTTAATCAATTTAATAAGTGAGGTGTTTTCATTTCTTGTAAATTATTAACAAGATATATATAAGTCAAAACTGTGGTTGACGGTTAATTTGAACATCGAAGTAGCTTCTCTCGCGCTGCAATTCGAAAAGCTACGTATCGACAAATGGCATGATAGTAACAACTTGGAAGCCCTTACTATTAAGTTCGAGTATCATGATTGCTCTTCAATTAGCGAAAACAGTACGCTCTGGTTGTATGCAACGATGTCTGTAACAAGGAACCAACTTATCGATTATATAACGTCATTTGAGCGTGTTGCAAAATAATGAAATAATTTAGACAAAAAATTGTCATTGCATTTTAATATGTTATTCTAGAAATTTGTTACGGAAATGATACTTTAGGTAACCGGCATCAATTCAGGTCCAGTCTAATTAGAGTAAATGATGCATCCGAAAATGAGTAAAACAATATCCGCGCAGCAGTTACAGATACGTTGCAAGTGCTCCCATATATCTGGATTACGCATTTCACGTTATAAATTTCGCGTCTTTAAAGTCAACATAATTATCCATGCTTTTGTAGAAAGAGAAAAATAAAGAAAACCCTCGTAAAGGAGAAATGATCTCGGCCGACAATCGGCCGAGTAATAAACTTTTTTAGTCTAATTCTTGACGCTCGGCCGGTCACGTGGCCACTTTAAAGCGTCCATTCCCTTGAAAAACGCCTCCTAGAGATTAAAAAATGTCGCTCGGGAAGTAAAGAACGTCGAGTGCAGAGCTTGCCGAGCTGCCGAACATCAAACAAATTTGCCAGCCTAAAAAGGTGCTTCATGCATATACGCAGAGCGAAGAAACGGCGCGCTTTTTCACGCTCCCGCTCGCACCTGTGCTCCTGACGCCTCGGTCTTTTTCTCGGCTATGCGGGGGCCGGGAGCTCCAGGTTATATCTCCGGCCCCCTCCTTTCCGCGGCTTTTTCCGACGGCGTTGCAGTCGCTTCTCTCCCACTCTCCCTCTCTCTCTCTCTTCCTTCTTTCCTCCGCGCAGTGCTCCTTTCCCCGTCACCCGATTCATCTCGCAAGTTTTCCCTTTGTTTCGCTCCTTTTTTCCGACTGGCTCCACTTTTTTCGATATATCTTTGCGCCTTTTTTCCCTCTCTCGCGGGCTTTTCCCAAGTCCGTCTCGGCGACGCGTCGCGATCTCTCCCTCTCTCTCTCCCGCGCGCGTTATATCTTCGTTTCTGTCTTGGCGCGCTTTTTTACTCCTTGCTTCCCTCTCGTCCTTTTACTACTGCGCCACTCCCACATACAAGCGCTCTTTTTCTTTATCTTTGTATTTATCTTTTTCCCTCGTCTTGCCCCTTATACCTAATTCCGACAATTCTCCGGTGCGCTTTTCACAGACTTTTTTCATTCTTTATACGTCCCTCTCTCGCGCTTTTTTCTGCTCCTTCTCCGCTCCTCCTGTGTTGGTGGCAGTTTTTATTCAACGCCCTTAATGTACTTACGCGCCGGCGCAATGGAGGTCGAGTTCCTGTGTATATATATTTTAGCAGACTTTGTATACATATAGGTGCGCGTAGAGAGGATGATTTCGGCGGACTACTCGAGAGAGCGCCGTAGCCTCCTACACTTATTGTGTAGAAAACTTTCCTTTTTTGCACGATCGTCTTGCCTCAAGTGGCACAATTACACGTTGTTGCCCTGTGTGTGGGGCTTTATTATAGTGGAAGATACTTTTTCGTTCTTGCCTCCTTCTTGCCTTTTTTCGCCTCACTTTCGCGGCTGCTCCTCTCCTCTTTTATTTTTTCTTTTTTTTTGCACGCCGCCCTTGCGGCGCCGCGAAAGAAAGCTGCGAGAACGATATTTTTGTTATCTGCATATATTCCCGCGGCTCCTTCTTTTTTCGAGGAGGGACGAGTAAAAAGTTGGCGCGCGAACGTCGAGGTATAAAAAAATTTTACGCTGTCAAGTGTGTTTTAAATTTTATTACGCTGCAATATATACATAGCTCCCCTAATTAGCACTCGCGAATCTACGTCTCTCTTTTATGAAAATGAGAGACTTATAAGACGACCGGTTACACTTTTACAACTGTCTCCTAAATAAAAATAATTAAATCTTCAAACATTCCTCGAGCAATTTTTAAGGGAATTGTTAATTAATTGTAAAAATTCCCTGTTTATTTATTTATTTTTATTTTTTTCTTTTTGCTTTCACGGCTTATTTATTCATTTTGGCGAGAGGTAAACTTCAAAGAATCTCTGACACTTTGAGATTGCGCGGTAAATTCACCTCTTTTGCAACAAAGTAAGACACTTTATTAAAAGAAATTTTTTCATCATTCTAGATTTACTTTAAAAAAATAAGATTTTACGTTTAAATATTCTTTTTTAAGTAGGAAAAGTTTACCGAGGATGCGGGAAAGTTCGATTCTACGTATGGCCGACGTTAATGGACTAAAGTGTTCTCGAATTGAATGTTTGCACTCTTGCTGAACCGATGATATCGAAAACTGATTCATGTAGTTAGAAAGATTGCTTGCACCACTAACTTCGCCGCATCCGTTCTAGGCTTCAACTACTTAATCTTTCAGCGGCTCTTAGGAAGATGAATTTAGGGTCTATATCAGAAAACTTGCAGTTACTTAATTCAAAATAGCTTTGTTTTTAAACTCTGCTAATGCGCCGTAATCCATAAACTTTCTATTTAGTATTGCAATACATGTTTCTTTATGATATCATCATTTTGCCAATGTTGTTCGATGATTTCAAAATGTGATCGTATTATCACGTAACATAGTTGGTTTAATGCTGCACTGTCTGATTTAATTTATTCAAATATTAAATTTGCGTATGCGCTCAAAGATTTAACGGCTTTAATGATATCATATTATTTCTGAAAAACGAGGTTAGTAATTAAATTTCAACGGAGCATAAAATTCAAATTTATTACTGTTATAGAAACCATTGCTCTATATTAATTATTCTATTCATTATTTTGCACTCAAATGCTTGTTAAATAATTTCAACACAGAGAAAGATTTAGTTGCATCTGTGCACATATTAATTGCATAAAGGATAATTCAGTTTTCAATGATTTTTTGGATCTAACAATGCTGGCATATTTAAGTTTCAAGGACCTGCGGACTTTTATCCAGCTCCAAGCAGACTTATGAAAAGGCATGACTTTCTTTTCGCAAAAGCATGAAAAGTTGCAACTGCGACAGTTTTTGAGACGCAAAGTGACAAACCAACGTACAAGTGAAACGCATATACCCGTTTCTATTCAAGTAGGGGTAAAAATAGTTGTATGCATCAAATAGAAAGTGAAGTAAAAGTGCTATGCAGGCTTTACGCGCTGGTGCTTCTTATTGGTTTTCAAATTCAATAGAAATGAATAAAGTGTCTGAATTACCTTTTAATATGCCTGACGTAATTGAATATACTGATTTAACCTGAATAATGTGTTACTTTCGTGTATTTATAAAGTTATTTTAAAACGTTACAATGAAGTAGATAAATAATTTGGAGTACTGATCAATAATTTTCAAGTTTCTTGGTAACATACTTTAAATAAATAAAACTAAAGTATAAAAAAGTTTTGAAAATAACTGCAATATATGTTAAACTAAGTAAACACATTTCTTAGTCTACGACTAGAATACTAAATTTCTTCTATATACGTATAATTTTTACGATAAATTCTCTTTCCGTAAAATATATTTTCGCTGAATAAATGTTTAAAATATTTTAAATTAAATAAATAATTTAAGATGTACAACTATTTGATTTCTTTACAAGAATGCTTTGATTTAATTGATTTTTTTATGGGCGCTCGCACAAGAGTATAATTCCTCTTTGTCCCGGTACACTCCCAAATTTAGTAAAATTTATGATGTAATATAAAATTCCTTATCGATTTTATGGAGCCGAAGCAGAATAACAAAGAAAAAACATTAAAAGCACTTTTCCACGCGTTTCGCTTCGAGGAACAATGTCGTCATTCCCCTTAAGCTACGTTTGACTATAAAGTTTCGGAGAGGGTAGCATAACGTAAACACGTAATAAAAGCGAGCGTTTTGATTCTTTCGCTTTGATTCCGTGCAATCGATAAGAAATGTTACGCTGCATTGCTCCTTGCCGAAATATCACCGATAACGAAGACGGACATTTCCCCAGCGAACTGATGACAAGAGTTCTAATTTTAAGAAAGCTTAATATTGATAACCTGCAGGAAGAATTTCCGGCTCTCGAAATATCAAAATACTCGAAGCAAATTCGACTGTTGAGCTTAATGATTAATAAACGTGGAGAAGATTTACGTCTCGAGCGCATCAAAATTCCGCTGGCGGCGTTTCTCGAATTTTTCTGCCCCCTAATCCGCTAAAAAATTCCGAACTTTTTGAAAAAAAAAAACAGAGCAAAACGAAGAAGCAATAAAAATAATACATGAATTCCTGCAGCCGCACGCATCGCGTTTATGAAAAATCTCCGGGATGCCAGAGTGAGTCGGTGTCCCTTCCTCTGGTCCAGAAAATAAAGCAATTTCTCGCCATTCGCGTGCTCGAAAGTCGAAAACTCGGGAGCGTAAAAAATGGGAGAAATAATGGAAGAGCGGGAGAAAAAGGGAGGAAGAAATCAGCGTCGAATAAAAAAACTATCAGCCCTCGCTCGGGAGGCCCACAAACCCAGATATCGGTGGTTATATTTTTAGATTCTCCCCAACGTCGCGTCGTCGTCGTCGTCGTCGTCGTCTTTGTCTTTTATTCCTCGCGTCGACTGAATTCATCCGAGCGCTCATTCGCTTCTTCTCCTACTCTTTCCTTTTTCTTTCGTTCTCCTGTTCTTCTTTTCCCCTCTCCCCGCATTCACTGATGCTTTTCCGCGTCAATTGTTCGCTCGCTTCAATTTAACGTTCGCCCTCTCTTTCTCTCGCAGCACATTCCTTTTTTGCATCCAATTTCCCTCGTGGCGTACATAGTCCGAACGCGCTTTAATACGCTTACCTTGCCATATTTAAAAGCGCGTTTACCCTGAAAATTTTCGAAAAATCAACTTTCCCTCGCTCTCCTTCGGGGATGAGGGGCAGAATTTTTCTGCTTCTCTTTTATGGGATGCTGTACGTTTGCACTTCGAGGATGCGTTTAACCGCACTTGAATTCCGATGAAGCGGGATAGCGGTGCTTTTTGCCTTTTCAAATTTCACAATTTTTCATCGACTTTTTTTTGCGCGCACTGCACTGCGCACTTGTCTTTCTTCTTTGCTTTTTCTGATTTTTCCCTTTCTGCGAGAAGTTTTTTTTTTCACAGATCGATGAATAAATCGACGTGTCTGGTATTACGAAAGCCTTGATGCTTCTTTCGCATTGAATTAAAGGTTGAAGCGTGAGCTTACGAGCTTAAAATGTTGAAAAAGCTCACACCTAGAATTTCAATAATCAATTCAATCGAAAACGAAAATTCATTCGAGTCGTACTGCAAAATGTATTCTGAAAATCACAAGAATAAAGAACTCATAAAATCTAATTTTCGTGTAAATTTTCTTGCCTATCTCTAGAGAATTATGTTAAGAATTTTAATTATAACGTAATTTCATGAACCTTTCGCTGGAGCATAGAATGAAAATGCAATCAAGTCAAGAACTAGATCAAAAAATGAAATTTAATTTAATTGCTCTTTAGCGAAAATCTAATTTGCTTATTTATAAAAGAAGCATGCGAAATTATTTTTATTTGATTTTAGATCATCACAGAGTAGCCTTAAAAAAAAAATAAAAAATGAGCTCGGTAAAAGTGTGCCAAACTTTAAATATTAAAAACTGATAAGTGATAAAAAATTTTAAACTTCATGAAAAATTTAGCTTTCGTTTACTATGAAATCGTAAAGAGACTGCACTAAGGCTGTACATAATATACATTTTTCACTTGCTGTAAAAGAAAATTAGCTGTGGTATACGAGCCTTCAATTTTTCTTTCGTGAATTCCTTATAAAAGAAAGTACGATTTTTGGCAAAGTTTCAAACCGGCGATATAGTTAAAAATTCATTTATAATTACTAATCAATATTGTCATTGTTTCATTCGTAACAATTCCAGTCACCTTGTTTATGCGCTTACTTTTACAGAAAGTTTATACAGTTCTGCTAAACCAGGATCGCTACTTACAGCATGTAATGCGCAGTCTAAAGAGTATTATTATTTATCGATCTCTTCTTCAAATTCATTTTTTGAGCTCTTATATTTACTTGGGAAATATTTCCGTTCCAACTCAATTTAATTTTACGACTCGAAGTTATTGCATATTTATTCTTTATGTCCTCTCGCATTTACTCACATTTTTATTACATCCTACGACACTTTTTCATCATTATTTCTTTTTTAATCGGTTTTAATACCTTATATTTCTACATCGCAAATCAATTTCTGCCTAGCATTGGTAATGGCAATCAATGCAAATTATTATTGCATCGTAAAAAATCCAACATAACTTGAAAAAATAATTTCTAAATCTTGTGCTTACGCTGGTTCATTGTTTTAGTTTACTTTTTAATTCACTTTTACTCGAGTCCTCTAATTAAAAGCCGGCCAAGTTAAGAGAAAATGTCTAATGTTTTGAAATTTACACGGTGCGTATTTCAAAATCCTAAATTTTAATAAGAATAAGAGAATGCTGAAAAAAAGGACCAAGTTTTTTGGTAAAAAAGAATGGATTGGAAGGAGGGAGGAGGAAAAGAGCGGAAAGTTGGTGGAAAAGCTTGGCGCGAGTAAATATAAGGAGGCGGAAGGCGAAAATTTAAATTAGTTTATGCGCGTTATTCGGGTCTTCGGAGTTCGCGGTCGTCCAGCAGTTTTCCCTCTCCCTTCGTATATTTGTTCTCGTTTCCTGCTTTGCCCGCGAGGCCCGCCCACGCGCTTCTAACCCACTTTTATTCGTTCCTAATTCCTCTTTCTCCTGCTCGCGAGTTAAGCTCTTTTTTCCTCTCTCTCTCTCTTTCTCTCTTTTTATATATATACGCTCGCTCGTTCTCTCTCCGCTTGGCTCCTTAATGCATTTACGCGCGCGATACTGCATTTAGCGAGGGCTGGCCGAAAAAAAGAGCCGGAGATGCATTCTTGAGAGCGCGGGCGACAATAAATCTCGACTCCACTCGTCAAGTGGAGTTTAGACGCAATTACCGTCCGAATTGGCCGTTCGCACGCTAAAAAAAGATCGATTTCCCCCCCGGCTCCCGAGAGAGCGGAGCTATTCTGCCTTTTGTTTTTAAGCGAAATAAGGGAAAAGAAGCCAGGGAGCGAAATGGCTTGCCGAGCTCTCTCTGTATGTGTGCAGCCTGAATTTGTCACGTGGAGAGTGTAGTCGTGAGTAACGCGCGCTCCGGCGCGCCTTCATTAACCACGTGTAATTTTGTTTTTTGAATTACGGCGAGCGCCGCGCACTTTAATACTGCCATTGAATTTATTTCTAGTTTGCTTTTAGAAAACTATGTCGTCCTCCTGCGGAATTTCATCTTCCGAGCTTAATATCTTACATTATGTCTTTTTAACTACTTTTCTTATAGTTAACAATATTTTCTACTGCTTCTTAATCGAGTCTTCCGCTTTACCGTTAACAACTGTTAATAATGAAAAAAAGAAGAACTTTTATAAATTTATCGAGGAAGTTTAAAGTACCATCCTGTTCTAGATTCACAATTTACGAAGGCTCGAAAATGGAAGGCTTATCTGGTTTACTAAATCGACAGCGATGAAAAGAATGGTCATTTATTCGATGTAAGTCGAAAACTCGTATACATTATACGGCAGAATCGCCAAACGTCTAGGCATCAAACTCTACTTTCTGCTCTATTGCGTCGCCGTAACATATTGGTTATTAATTGTTTTTCTAGCTGCACAATGTTGACGTCGATACGAAAACAGTGAAGAGAGTTATAATTCGATATCAACATGCCTTCCTTAAAGTAGGTCATCGTCACGGTACGAAAATTCAAAGCAGGCACTTTTTTCAGCCGAATGCTCGCAATAACCCTTCATAACTGATTTATCTACGGTAATTCTGCGGAGCTTTAGCAAATTAGCCCAAATCGTATTCTTGAAATCGTCATTTATCATATCAGAATCTCGGCGGCCCTCTATAGCTCGCACCTCTCGAATAACCCCCCCCCCCCCCCCCCC
>UCOL01004662.1:0-13904 GCA_900474335.1 Ormyrus nitidulus
ATATATTAAGTGTATAATATTTATTTATATATATATAATTTATTTTTTTTGTTACAGATGATTTTCTTCAATTTTTTTTTTGTGTAAGACCCCCTTAACAAATCGTGCATTTGACAGAATCAAGACGGGTCTGCATTTAGCTCGCTGCATTAATTTATCTATTTCAAGCGAATTTATTCAATTATATTATACGTTCCAGGACGAAATTGATCGTCTGGGTGAATTGAACTCGGGCGCAAATCGATTTTTAAAACCAAAGAGCCGTTAATAATCAGAAAGCTAAACAAGTCAATAAGGAGTCAGTCGAATTATCAAATGCATAATGGGACTCCGGTACATTAAACACTCGGAGCCGCCGCACTAGCTCGCAGTACATTTCTCTGGAGCCTCTGCGTATTTACCAGCCGTATCAACGGATTAGCGGAGCTGTACCAGTCGAGAACTCGGCTCTCTCTCTCTCTCTCTCTCTCTCTCTCTCTCTCATCTCTCTCGGGCGGGATGAAATTGATAGATTCGGGCTTTGCGCTCGCGCTCCTGAGCAGCCATTTCCGCATCCAAGTACCTACTTCCGCTGGTTCCTGGAAAGGTAGGAACGTGCCGCGACCCAGATGCTATTTCTCCTGCGTGCATTTCGCGCGCGAACGTATGTTCTTGCTGGAGCTGTACGTCGCCCCGCCAAATCTATGATATGGAATACGCATAAAAACGAGATCGAGATACGCGGAAATTTATCCCCCCCCTCGAGCGCGGAATTCGCAGGCACGCCGAGCTATTTCATTTTTTATGCCCCGGAATTTTACGCGTCTTTAGCGGAATTCAACTTTTCAAATTAAAATTTTTACGGCCGCAACTATTAAATGTATTTTTGCCTCGTACTGTAAAGAGCGCGGCCGGAAATTGCTTCTGATTAGAATTCAATGTTTTGGCGCGTGAAAGTTTGCCGTTGCCACCAAATGCCTTGCTCTTTTCCAGCCTTGCGACGAGTATTATTCGCGGGTTCCATTTGCAATGTAGACTGGAAAAAGGATCTCCTTATTCGACAAAATGAGAGGAAATGAAGGAAGGCTTAGAGCATGCAAAATACCCGGCGTTAATCGAATAAAAAGGCAAATGACGAAGCTCGGCTCCCTAGACTTCATTAACGTCTCATCAAAGTCAAGGGAATCCCCTTGAAACGTACCGGTATCAGCACTTAGTGCACACATAGTTGAGAAAATCAACAACCTGTGGATATTTGGCAATCTGCTTTACTCCGGCGTCGTGAGGGAAGAGCGCCGAGGCCGAAGATATAACTAAGGGATATACGAAACGAAAGTGCCAAGAGAGCCGCGGAGGGGCGGGAAGGGAGAAGAAGGGGAGGGGGAGGGGGGGGGCTGGAGAAAAATACAAGGAAAACAGAAATTTATACTGCCATGGCTGCCTCGGATCCCAGGTGTATCGTTTTGCCACAAGTAGCTAGATGTGCTTGGGTAATGCGAAAATAAAAAGTGATACTGTCGTAAAGTTTCAATATCTTTTATATTCGTTCGGCAAGTATTTCGCGCGATGTGTAGAAAATGTAGCTCGTTTTTTAACGACGCTTGTTTGCGCGCGTCGATCTACTCGCGCGTGTAAAAAAAAGAAAATTCGAGCGCGCCGTAATCTTTGATGAGCCCGCGCGGGTGTAAGGGGCTTCCGCTACGTCGGCGCGACTGCGCACTGCTTCCGCCTTCGTAAATGAGACAGCCGATCAACTGGATTATTTCGCCGAGCTTCGACATCTCCTTTCTTAGTTTCTTTCTATTTTCCGCGGAAACGCTCGATATTCCTGGACGGGGGAATTAGAGGCTCTATCCGGATCAGTAAAAATAGAGATAATAGTTACGAAAATTGAATTTTTTAATCCCCTGCATATTTGCGTTCGTTTCACTGTTGCTCGGCTTAAATATTGCCAGCAGTTTCAAACTAGTCTGATTGATTTCCATTTTTCAGGGGCCTTTTTTTCAAGTTCCCTCGGAAACATGGTCCAATTGTCGCTTGTTATCAAGCGAATGACTTAAATTATCCAAAGATATTTTAAAATCTGTTAAATCGTCGAGTATGAAAAGCGTAATACCCTGAATAAATAACTATTGAAATCGTATACGATCACGAGGACAACTCTTTGTTAGAATCTGATGCCGATTGCCGCGAGAGCATTCGAATAAGGTCGTGAATGCGATTCTCGTGCCGATATCCTTAGGTGCAGTCCAGCGAAGGAAAAAAGCAGCGGCGGCTGCGACGGTGGCCTGTTTATGATTCGCGGCATTATTGAATGGAGCCGTGTTCGGACATGGATCGGCTCCCGGGCAGCGCAATAAAAAGTGTACGTGACACCTCTGGCGTGCCGCTGAAGAGGCGACTTGTCCCATTTTGAAAACACACAGCCATAGGCGCGCGCGGGGCTCGCGCGCAGAAAGAGGCGAGTCCATCCGGAACACGCGGGGATTTGCATTCGAGCCACGTAAAAGCGGAAAATCCTTTTGTATGATAATCCCGTGCGGGCCCGGGAGCAAATCGATTCGCGCTTCGACGAGTTCCGGTTTGTCAATGGAAAATGACGCGATATCTCTGCGCCCGCGTCTCCGCTTCCCGTTCGCTTTCATCTTTCTCGAAAAAGAGCGCTCGAAAAAAATGCAAGAAAGATAATAGAGCCGCGAGAGCGTTCCGCGCAGCTGGACTTTTTATTTGCCCGCCGCCGCCGCCGCCGCCGCCGCCGTCGCCGAGTATATATCGAGCAGATATAAATCCCATTGTTTCACTCTCGAAGGTGGTCGATTCGCGGTACACGCGACTACCCGCATTGAATTTAATACTGCGCTTAACCATTGTCGCGGATTATTTACAATAGCCAGACGTCATTGCGAAATTATATTTCCCCCGATAAATTTAGCAGACACGCGTCTTGCAAACGGGGATTCTAGGAAAGAGCCTTTTACTTCTGCATGATTCGTCGATCGGATAATTAGAGAGTTATCCCTCGGCACGTCAGTCAAGAAGTTTGCTGATATGAAATTCCAGCCCGGATACGAAATTCCCAGCCATTAGGGTGCGCTTCCAAGAGAGTTTGCACAAAAATTTCTGCCCTTCTAAGCAAGTCGCAGTCATTAATTGAAATCGGAGCTGCAGAGCGGAGGCAGGAGCTGTATTTACGTTTTCGCAAGTTTATTAGCTGCTCTTAAAGAGAGGGGAGCCGAGGGTTTCAAGTGCGTTGCCGAGTTTGGACGTTCTAGAAAAGCCTCTCAAGATGCAAAACGATTCATTTCGGAATATCTTGTGCTTCCGCTCAAAGACGAAACTCCACCGAGTTGTCGTAGTTCGTACTTCTGATTCGCGGCGGCCAGCTCTCGTTGGTTTGCCCTGCTCGTCCTTCCTCGACTTGCAAACTTTACAGGCAGCGACAGCGGCGGATGAAATTAATTTCGGTCGATTCAATTACTACCGCGCGACATTGCAACGTATACTTGATTCGATGCTAAAGACAACACCCTGTTCCGACGGCAATTTGCGTTACTAAATGTTGCTCTCTCCCTTCCGGCGGATGTCCCGCTACTTTTTATCGGTGCACAATCGACAACCGCGAACGCTTTTTGTAGCTCTGGAATCTCGAGCAAATCTGAAATTCAAAATGCTAAATCGAATGTCACGACTGCAGCCCGCATCGTGGATGTTTATGGAAACGAGACGACTTCGCAGTTTTAAAGTTTATACTTGAGTTTGAATCCGCTAAATTTTGAATCGTTTGAAAACTGGATTGCGAGTTTTGAAAATATCCCCAGTTTCTCGCGCTGATTTAAAACAAATACAAACAGAAATGTTTACAGTACATTTCGACACTAGTGCGAAAGAGATGATTCTCGACCTCGCTTCGCTCCGGTGACAAACTCACGAGTCGAGGATCATCTTTCGCACGCGTATCGAACAATATTTTATAATATCAATAATGCACGAGACTTTAATATTTCGGTATTAAATTAGATACTTTATACAGTTTTAATAAAAGCAGTAAATTGCAAGAGCAAAAATAGAGCGCCTTATTTACCGTGTAAGAGATAAAGCTTAACAAAATTTATCCGCTGAAAGGACTTCTCGAAAAAGAATAAGTAGATAAGCGAGGGGTACGGTAAGGATTTGATACTTACGTATGACTTTCGCATCGCAGTATAAAGTTGCAGTCAAAGTTTTTAGAAATTTCTTTATTTTTCTAAAATTTCATCCCCAAACTCGGAAAAATCTAAAAAATTCGATCATTAAAAGAATGCTTTATTTGCTTATGATAAAGTGTATGCTGCGTGAATATGATTTTTTATTAAAAAAAAAAAAAAAAAAACGCTGCTTTGAAAGTTTGCAAATTTTGTTTGTTATTCTAGCAAGTTCCGTCTGCTTGCAATGCGCATGCCACCCGCGCCCATATTGATTTAAACCTCTTTCTCGACTACACCCCTTTCCTTCTTTCTCGCTTTTCTTGCTTAATATTGCTCCTTCGCGCGGAAATCAACAGAAGAAACGTATTCCGAAGCGTGAAAGAACACACACTTCTCTGTCATTCTTAATCAAGCCAGCTCGCATTTTACGACCGAGTGCTTCTACTAGTTGCAGTTCTAAAATTGCAGGACCGAAAAATAAGGCAACGCGATCAATTGAAGTAAAGCTCGCCGGCAGCGTAATAACTCGAAATAATAGAATCTTTCGGAATGAATTCTCTTTTCGTTACCTCTTTTCCCACGGTATTACCGACGCGGCATTGCACTCTAACGCGGCTATGTCGAAGACACGAGTCTGCCGTCGGTAATCGAACAAGTTTATTCGGGATCGTGAAATTCGCAAGCTTTGATGTCTGGACCGAGGTAGCTTTGCCGCGCTCTCCGCAGTTAAGCATGCAGCCAACACGTAGTTAACCCTCGGCTCAAGTTCGGTCTTACTTACGGGCGCAGACGTGCGCACAATCGCCGTAAAACACGCTCAAGTTTTTCGCCAAGTTTTCTCTAATCAGCCGACCGGCAGCGACACGACGCTAAAATCGCCGTATTTATGTGCCGGTCGCGCGACAACCTAATGTAATCGCCGAAAGTTTTGGCCTGTTTCGCGCGAAATGTTCGATATAAACTTGGCAAATATATTGCTTTTTATATCGCGGAACTTTTTCAACGGCCAGGTGGATTCTCAATAGGCCGAAGAGAATAATGCATTATTCGCTCGGAGGGCCGAGTTCTATTTTAGCTGCCTTTTCCCGATTTTTTTCGAAAATTCGAACGAGTTTACCTCCGCCCGATGCGGAATTCGCTCCACGATCGAACTGCGGTAAAACTTCGTTATTTGAAAAATAAGTTTCTCTTAGTTAACTTTAGAAGTGCTCTTTAGGACAAATTGCAGCAGGCGCTTTTTTCGTTCGCCTGGAAAACTATTTGTGTTGAGGATCAAAATTAGCCTTGGATTACGCTCTCTGCAAATGCACACGAAGCACGCGTAAACTGCGTATACATTAGTATTCTTAAAGCAGAAAACTTTTCGTATTAGCATGCAGATAAGATTTAAAATCTTTAAGCATGCGGAGGACTGGATTAAGTAATTTATTCGAGTCTGAAAATCCAGCCTGAGTAGTCTAATGGATTTGACAAACAAAACTAGATGAAAACAGACTAACGAGCTTTGCAAAAAAATAATGCAAAATTCGATCTTGAAAAGTTCGCCGGAGAGCCAATAATACCGTTTCTTTATGAGAGATAGAAAAGCGCTTTTCTAATGACAAGTATTTCCAGCAAGAGATTTTATTGTCCGGGAAAGTTTGTTGGTCCGGCCGTTATATTGACACGTATAGGAAACTGCGTCGAGCGTATATATAAGGTAAAAGAGAGAAAGGAAGTCCTGAAATGCTTTCCCTATCGGCGCTCGTTTTATAAGGAAACTTTTTGCGGCGGCGAAACCCTACGGGTAAAGTTTATCATTTAGGACAAAGGTTGCGCGGGCGTGGTGTCACGACTCTTGGAAACTGAGGAAGAGAACTTCATGTTCCAAAGGAGAGGGAGGGAGGAGGTCGCCTTTCCCGTAAGCCCCCGCTGCCACCCAAGAAAAATGCTCCGCTTGCTTTTTTGTTTTCAGCCTTAGGAAATTTAAAACTCGTCCTCCCCGCGGTGTATAAGCCCGCAAGAATTCAAAACGAACTTGGCTTCTGCTGCGGCTATGATTATTCGACGGGAGAGGAAAAAAAAGGGACTGCAAGACGCTCGGGTAGCTACGTTCCGAACGAGTTTCGCGAAACTAAGTACCCGATTAAGCTAATCTAATTATGCGCAGCGAACCGGTTTTATAATTCCGATGCGTGCTCGTAGTTTTTACCTGATGCCGGCAGCGGATTCAATGCGCTTGAATAATGCCTGCTTGAGCTTTATCGGGTCATTAGTAAGATCAACTTCTTAAAGGAAGCAATTTAGAGAAGTTTCTAATAATTGGAAAATAAATTAGCTTTTTCTTTTTGTCAATTTTCTTATTTAATGCAGTAAGAAAATAGTTACATTTAGTTAAACCTGGTTATCATTTGGTAATAACGTTTCTAATAATTTTGTTTCATAATAAAATGGAGACTACTACATGAAGGCATCATCAAAAGTCCATTAGAAAATTATAAAATACTCCTTCCCACCATTTTTTTTATTAAAGAGAAAGATTTTTTTCAACTTTTTTTTTTTAAAAATCTAATCAGATTTTGTTCCTAATAATCTTTTTACATTTCAAATATTGCATTGGTGACCCTTGAAAATTGATAGGTAATTCAACGTTGGAGTACGTATATAGTTGTAGAAGCTATTCTCAAAAAGGAAGGAAATATAGGCCAATATATACTGGTATTTTTCATTACGCACGTCGGCGTTAAGGTTACGAGTCGGAGAGAAAATTCTGTTGCAGGGAGAAGGTCACACTTGGCGTGACATTTCACCGATGTACTAACGAGTGACGTCGGGTTGTGTCATATAATGCTGGGAATGCGAGTAGGTAATCTAGAGAATGGCAGTGCACGTGCACGAGAATATTTAATTTAAAATTTTCGTAATTCTTATTATTCTTTTAATTTGACATTAAACATTAAGAAGAGTCAAAATTACGCGCAAGTCGTATAATTTTTAAAATTACATTTTTTTTACTTGCAATTTTACTAAAATGCGGTAGAAGTTTTAATTTTCGCCCAACATTTGTAAACGAGGGTACGATAATTACAACCATGATAACATTAAACAAATATTAGACATTCATTTAGGCATATCATTGTTATTGGATAATATTATAAACAGTCTTGCATTTTTATTTTTTCTTACACCCTTTTTTGCACTGGAATCGCGCAGTAGTTTTTAAAGAGAACGGACCTAAAAGAATTCGGGGTGAACTTTACTTCTGAAGACAAGCCTGCTCGGGTACGAGCCTCCGTCAGTCTCAAATTTTCGGAAAAATTCTCAAAAATTGTTTTTTAGATAAAAGCTTTTCAATGGCTGGAATCTAATAAACCACAATTACCCTCCTAATCAAATCCGAGCACCACATTGAACATAGGATATGACATTGAGTAGGTAAATAAAAAAAAAGTTCTTCCACTTTATTCGATCGGTTATACATATAAAGTGGCAGCATAAAAGTGTCAATAACACTTTTATATGCGCTGCCGCAAGCTGTTGTATTGTAAAAATCTGAGCTTCATCGTACATTTACATAATAAAAAGTGCACAAAAAGTAAATTTATGTAAATGGGGAAACTACGTAGCTACATATATATATATATGTGTGTGTGTGTGTGTGTGTATGTATTATTAGCGCAAGAACGCTTAGAGTATTCGGCTCTCTTAGATATTGGCAATCCCAGAGACGGCATCAGGGAAAAGACGGACGACGGGGATTGGCGGCAGCAGCCTCAATACACTTCTCCGCTGGGCAGCTCTCTCGCGTGGATTTTATGCTTCGGCTATAACCTTTAAAAGCGCAAAAGCAATCGCATTCGCGTCGCCGTAAAGGCAAAATGGCCGGGCGCTACTTGGCTTTGCCGTTACACGAAAAGTCCAGCTGCCGGCGCGCGTACACGTAAAGAAATGCGCGTCTTTCTTATTTTGCCAGTCGGACTGATGTACTTGGAAAGTGGAGCGGAATTTCGAAGGGCTCTTTTCAGCCCCTGAATTATCTATCGGGTTTTTCGAAAATTTTTCATCCTCGTCGGCGTGAGAGACGCGGCTCGTTCCGCTGTCTTCGCAGGGGTGAATAAATGATTTTCCCCGGCAGCGGACTGGGACACGCGCAGTCACGCATAACACGCGCCATCGGTTCGAGACTCTCTCTCTCTCTCCCGCTTTTGCTCGTCGTCTTCGCTCGATAGTCGCAGATGGAGTGTTGCCTCTCGCTCTCCCGGCAAATTTTTCACGTTCAATAGTCCGCGCTTCGGGTTCCTTCTCGCCTTGACTCGACAGACAACGGCCGTGTTTCAAACTTGTCATTGAAATACTCGACTAGCTCTTACAATGAAGAATGTTTCGCTCCCCCGAGCGTATATATTACTTTTATTAGCTTCCTGTTAAATTTAACTTGCCAAGAAAAATTGCTCCCCATTTCTAAAGACAATTTTCATGTAGGCGGTGGCGCTTTATTATTTCGCTAACTTTTTGTTCCTTTTCCTGCGTGATGGCACTGTTTACTTTTAAAATATTCGTCTTTCAAATTTAGCTTTTGTATTTAGGCATCTAGTTTTCTATAAGCCTTAATCGAGCAAGAGTATCTTTATCGGCGGTTACAAAAGCAGGGTCGGAAGAAAAATTTCGACGGGGCGATAAGCAATTGGCAAAGGGGAGTTCTTGGCTAAAGAGGCAGACTTATTTTCGGTGATCTCGTCAGTCCGACATCTCTATGTAAGTCTGCGCGCGGGTAAATAAAAGTTATACCGTCGTCCCTCGGGTGCTTGCGTTCTCGGCTCGTATAGAACAGGGCGAAAGGTAGGACGGCTCTATATATCGATATCTCTATCGAGTGAACTCAAACAAGCCACACAATACAAATGAAAACGTCGACGTTCTGGGAGGCGATCTTCCCTCGCTCGGTATTTCCTCCCGACTGTTAGTTTAGCAGAAGCAGCCGCAGCAGCAGTTCCTCCTCCCGCCGTTCGAAGCCCCGTGAGAAGTTCGCGACGTGCACTTGCTTATTTCGGGCACGTAACCAGTTCCGGTTATTGTGCTGGACGCGCAAAGTGCCTTTTTCGAGCGAATCTCACCGTATTCTCTCGCACGTTCTCTTATTTCGCGGCGATGATGAAAAAGCTTAAAAAGCCGTGGCTGCGATGGCGGGGTAAACTGTTTTCACTGGAGCTTTACGCGCCGCCCCTCGCGTGTAAATAGCGCGGTGGGGGCGGCCGGTGTTTGAGCCCGGCCGCCGCGAGCGCACGCATTAACAGAGGCGTCGAATGCACGGAGCCCCGGAGCCTACCGCGAGCAGCATTGTTAGCGGGCCTCGCTCGCGTTCATATGATGTGTACGCGAACTACGATGAAATTCGCGCGAGCGCCTTTGACAAAGGCCGCTTGGACACGAGCGATGGTTTAACCCGCAGTCAACAGTCCCCTCTCCCTTCCTCAAAGCGCTGCCGGCGATCGCTCATTTTCTATGCGCCAATTACTCGTCATTATTTAAACTGGGAAGAGAGCTCCTCTCGACGCTTTGCTTTGAAAATCTCGTTTCTTGCGGACGAGCTGAATTGAGGGTTTTTTATTCGCTCGAGCTAAACTGCGGATTTTAATTAAAAGCAGATCGTATATCTTCATCAATCGTTGATCAGTAAATTAGTCGAGCTAAGAAAAGCACGATTAAAATGATGTTCTCTGATTAATGAAGAATTCCCTTAAAGTGAGAAATTTTTTGCAGAAATCGATATGTTTTTAATTAAGCCCCGATAGCTAATTAGCATAATTTTCTTAAAAGCAACTCTTTGAATATATTGCCCGTGCATTTGAAAACCAAAACCAATTAAAAGTTTATTTGCATTCAAGATGGGTGCAAATATTCATTTCATATAAATTTCTGTTTATCGAGATATTTCATCATTTTTAAAAACGCTTTTCCCGATGCTACAGTCTTATTTCGAAAGTAGAAATTTTGCATTAGAAGGTGCAGTTTCCTTAAATAGTTGCATAATTTCTCGAGCGGAATTTCGATGGAATCTGTTACTTTAGAGTTTTCCGCCATTTTTGTCGCAGTATTTGTGAGTTCATTTCCTCGTATTCCATTGTGCAATTGAATCCCGTGAAATTTAAAACCATTGATATTCACCTTTTCACGGAAAATAACATTGTTCGGTCTCAAAAAGGTACGGACTGGTTTTTGTTATCGGACTAAAATTTTACAAATCATAATTACAAACGTAAATTTTAATTGCGTTTTGTTCAAATAATACAAACATGCAGGAGTGACTCTGCTTATGTAATGCGTAATCAAATTAAACTAGTTATTTTCAGATTTTAATTAGTTTCTTGAATGTGCGTTTCGAAAGCATTGTTTTGAAAAATAAAATAAAATTATATATACGTAATAATTCAATCAAAATCAAACAATGAGCTGCACCAATCAAACTCGCCTGAATTCATTGATTTTGCCTGACCAGGTTCATAGAAAGAGATATTGCTTATTACTAATCGTTACGACATCTCGGTGTAATTAAAGCGCTGCCCCTTTCATGTTTTTGTCGACTGACCGACGCTTGTCTAGGCTCCCTTTAACGTTCTTTTGAAATTTCCATTTACTATTAATTGAGTACAAATATGATTCAATTTTTTGTTTGCACAAATAAAGTGTGCAAGTATTTGATTAATTCAGCACTGTATATAAAATTGATCACTTCTGCTTCAAGATTGATTCGTATCTGGTAATTGATTTGTATTTCTAAGGGCTCCTCTTCAAGCGTGATGTAAGCCGAAACACGTAAGCATCCAAGAGCTTAAGGGAATTGTCTAAAAGAGCGCTAAAAGCTATTTTCGCAGTAGGAGAACGTGGACACAATCATAGTAGACGAGTTATGACTATTACTACTGTTATTATTATTAGCTTAGGTCAGTATATAAAAGAAAATTGGACGATAGAAAGTTAGAACCCGAAGGCAATGTACAAGAGCAGTTTTAAGAAACAAATGCTGTACTTTACAAATTAACGTAACAATAAGATTTACTTTCAGCCTCTCGAGGGTCTTATTTTTCAGAGAGAAGGGGGAAAAAAATAATGAAATTAGTGTGTTATTTGATCTATATTTATCTCGGAACGAAATACAAGAATTTTACGAGGCTCGCGCACTGAAATAGAAGGGATATTGAGTTTGCTTTACGAGTTCGTGTGTGATCTAAGGTTAGCGGAAGGCAGTCGAGACGTTGAGATATCTGTTGTTATCTAAGTGCTCATCACGGCGGAACCCAATGTTCCTCGCTAAAGCTCTATGATGCTTTCTTACTGCTCTAATCTGGTTTAAACATTATTCTCCCAAAGCACATGGATTTTCTAGTATAGCAATTTACTCGGAATAGGATGCTGCATTCAATGCGAACGGACGGAGGGTATTCCGGAAATTACTGAATTTTAAAATTTTATTGCTTTAAACTAATCTGGTCCAAAGTAAGTTTTTTTAATTCTCGCAATAATATCGAACCAATTGAAAGAAAGGACTTTTTAAATTAACAGTTCAGACTTTCTTTTTCTCTGAAATAGAGATTCGCTTTTGTTATCTGCGAAAAGAGAAAACAAAGGAGGGGAACGATGTTAACTACCGGCCGGAATGGAGTCCGAGGCTTAGGGAATAAGTACACGTATGGTCTTTACGGTGCCTTTCGTGAACCAATATACGCTCGCCGGCGGAGAAATAACGAAAAAGGACTATGATCCTCCGAGCATTTAAAGACAATCCCGGCTGATTACTCGCGCGGCCTGAACCGGCGGCTCACAAAAACATGATTGATAAAAACAATCCGGATATCCGTCCGGCTAAAAAGCGACTCTTAAATCCGTACCAGCCAAGCTGGGACCTTCAGCCGATGTGCTTTTTATGACCCTTGATAAAGTTATTCCACTTCCATCTGTATTTAGTTTTATTACGGTTACACGTAGCTTTCGAAAACTGTTCCGGGAGGAGTTACGAAAATTACCGACTTCCTTCTGTTGCTCTTTTGAAAGGTTGCTCGTCTAATGGCGCATCGCGCATGCGCGTACTTTCCCAGACGGAGTAGCGCTATCGCGAGAGTGGTTGCTCCCGATAATATCGCTTTCTCACAAGCGGCCGATGCTCTTCCATCTGCCGGAGTATACGTATATCAGTTCCAAGTTTATGGTATTTGAAGTGGCGCATGCTAAATGGCGTTGTAAAGCGAGTAATGATCACCTCCGGCTAATCGTACGTATGGTGTGTTGCGACATTTTGCCAGCCGTGTACATAAATTCAGCGCGATTGCGTGTTAATATCTTTTAATAAGTGTGTAAGCACAGAGTCGATTAAAGCATTACAACAGATACGTACGACATAATTCGGTCTGATTTGCAATCTCATAAGCAGCTAATTTCGTACTCGGTCTAAATGCTTTTTGCGAGAATCAAAATTCTTACTCTCCTACCTTCTAAAACGTGTTCCCACAAGTAAAACTTGTCAGTTTACCGTGCACAATCTGATACAGATTAGCAAGAACTGTTGCTGCAGCTGATAAGTTTATACTGTAATGTTCGTAAAATAAAAGATAAATCTTTTTCCTGTGCTGGAAGCTTCGACGAGCTTTTAACCTGTTTTCTGAAAGGAATGCAATATTCTTTATTATATCGTGGGATAAAATGTGTATGCCGCAATTCAACGTAAAATATATTTTGAAAACTAAAAAAAGGCTTTTCTGCAGAACAGTACTATAACGGGTGAGGATTAGAAGGCTAGTCAATACGAAGGGACTACTTTACCATTTTCAGTCTTTGTCATTACGACAATTATAATTATAATTAGAGCACTTGTAAACAGTGCGGCGGTAGTCTTATGGTACGACATTCGCTTCTTACCCGGGTAATTTTACATTACGCATTAATTTTCATCCTCGCCCCGTTACAGTACATGAATAATTATATTTGTTTTTAATTAACGTCTGTCTTTTAAGGCAACTTAAGTTAATTAAAATTCAGTCGAATTTGATTATTTATTCATAATTAATTAATTTATATTCGACAAACGAATGTACCCCCAACCTCAATACTTTTATATGGGCTACAAAATAATTACCAAACTAAAAAACTTTCATGCAAAATCCGTTGCTTCGTGCAATGAACAAAGAGAGACCATTTAAATATTGCTGTGGACGAAACGACGAGCCAAGACCTTCGTTAAAGTTGGATACAGCTGAAGATAAGAAGATAGGAGGTTGAGAGGGAACGAAGTGGAAACTCGCCGACATCAGTCATCGTGGAAAATTTGTATTCTGTCCGGCTCCTGCCTGAATCAGTCTACCGTAACCTTATCGCGGCTCGGTCCATCAACTTGACTTTGAATCTAACGACGCGAGGATTGCCCATCAATTTTAAGAGCAAACGTCTTCTACACATAAGCCATTTCTCACTTTTTTACATTGCGCCAACGCCGTATTTCTTATTGATACATGTAATTACATTACCGTATTGAGAGGCCACATCTTTTCAGACAATTGATGGGATATTATTTTTCTGAATTTCTATTTTTAATTAATTTGTTAAGGTATTTCTATCGAGTAGAGAGAAAAAGAGAGCGATATATTGGAGCGAGCGAGAGAGGAGCGAGAGATAGAGAGAGCAAGAGAGAGTGAGAGAGAGAGAGAGAGAAGCGAGAGATAGAGAGAGCAAGAGAGAGTGAGAGATAGAGAGCTATAGCTCTCTATCTCTCGC
>UCOL01004663.1:0-13881 GCA_900474335.1 Ormyrus nitidulus
AATAAACCTAAATTTAAAAAACTCTGACAAGGAAAAATGAAAGAAGAACGCCATTCCGTTTTATACCTTATAAAATGGCTCAAAGTCAGGCCCCTTTGCCGCGTTCAATTCGGTCAATCACACTTTCTCAATACTTTCAGACGTAAACTACGTTGATACACACAATCTGCCGATCACTAG
The DNA here is from genome assembly GCA_900474335.1 of Ormyrus nitidulus. Classification (NCBI taxonomy): domain Eukaryota; kingdom Metazoa; phylum Arthropoda; class Insecta; order Hymenoptera; family Ormyridae; genus Ormyrus; species Ormyrus nitidulus. Next base: position 181 of record UCOL01004663.1, read on the forward strand.
TCATAAATTCATTTAATCCTTTTCTCTCTTTTGGTGGAAACATCAAACTACAAAATCGTTTGTCTTTGAACGTTGCAGCGAGCGACGAAAGCCGAATGGAGAAATCGAGCGCGCTGACAAAAGTGACGGCCAGAAGAGAGGGAGAGCCTGAGAGAGAGCTGAGAACTGACCAATCACGAGGATGTTGTTTGTGCTTGTTGAATTAGAGGTTAGAGCATGCGTTCACGTTACCGTAAAATGCCTGCCAATACTTGTAAAATAATACTGTTATATTTTTAAAAGTTTTTTGAACTCTTTATTAACGACTTCAATATATTGTCAAGGATTGACCGATGTGACGGTCACAATTCGAGACTATAAAGACTATGGCGAGTTGTCAATGTATTTGGTCATTCATTCCGAGTTTATATTCTTGTCGGATGTACAGTTTCACAGCAATGATTTTAATTTTATTACAAGCTACATCTCCATATATGAAAACTCCAGCGTACAGCCCACTGAACGGTCGTCTCTTAAAAACTTTCCTCTAACGCCAATTAAGCTCCCCACTATTACTCTCCGATAGTGAAAAATTAATACTAATTTTTACGGAGCACACGAGAAGTAGAATTTAATAAGTGCTTTTCGATCAGTTTGTAATGCACGCAAGCTAAATGAGAGAGCCTCAGTAAGATCATGAATTTGCTAATAAAAACTATTAGCTGTGATGGAGCGAGAGCTCTCGGATGAACTCCGAAAGCTTTTATTCGAATATTTGTTCGTGCGATAAAAAAAAAATAGTGTTCGATTCACGAGCGAGAAGGTGATTTTTATCGCTCGGGTGAAAATGACTACACGAGGACAAAATCAGTTTCTCGCACTTGTATTGCTTGCTTTTAAGTGATTTTCACGTGACTTTAAAATAATCTTTAATTCTTGATAAAGATATTCAGATAAACGTCGGGACAAAATACAGGAAAAATGTTCTTTCGCCGTGATGATACGATCCACTTCGAAACATTTAAAAAAAGGCAACATGTACTTTTTCGCTGCAGTAATTTTAATTTAATTACAAGTTACATATCTACATATATCGAAAAAATCAGATTAAAAATCTTTGAAGTGACAAAACTTCGAAAAGCCTCCTTTCCACATACTCGAGCGTGCAGCCCACCGATCGATCGCCTCTTAAAAGCTTTTCCTCCAGCGCCAACAGCTCCTCGCCGTTACGCAATTAGCCTCCCCGACAATGAAAAATTAATGCAGCAGCTCGGAAAAAAAAAATACAGACCGCGCATTAGCCGACGTCGGCGTCGTAACTCTCGTCGCTGCGCGATGCGACGCGATCGATTTATTCGCCGCAGAAAATTCCGGCGAGCATCGCGGACGGAATACGGGAATAAACGAGCGTACACAGCCGCGCCGAACGCGTCCATATCGTCATCGCATCCGCGCGTATACCTCCCTCCCCGCGCGGAGAGCTTCTTTCCCGGCTTCCGGCGCGATTGCTATTCAGATCGTATTCAAATGCCGCCGCCGGGGATCTCAATAAAAATATTTGTTAAGAAAACAGACCGGGGGGAGAGCGAGCAGGCGAGCCGCCTGGGCCGGGTCTTTAATTCTTTCGGGATATTCTTATATCCGCGCGGATATTCCGCGGCGCTTCGCTATTTATTGAAATGACCCGGGACTCGAGCGGGGGAACTTTGCGTTTGCGGATATATATATTTCGACGACTGTTTGCTTTTCAATATTTTAGTATTTATATTCCGGATATACATTGCGCGCGCGAGTTGCCAGGCCGATGTTTCGCAGGGTGTTTATTTACTTTCTACTTGTTTGCGGCGCTTTCGCGGTTAATTCAGTTTATATATAAAATTGCGCCGCCGCGGTTATTTTTCGCGGAGGGCGAATGAAAAGTTGCGAAAAATCGGAGGCAAGCGGCTGACTTGTGATGGTTTTGTTAATATTGAATTCGGACGATGTTAAAATTTAACTGGTGTATGCGTATTTTGGCTTACGCGCACGTTAATTTGTTAAAGGTGGAATTTTTAAACCCTGAATTCGTAATTAAATCTGATGATATTTCAATCGAAATTCAAGCGCTGCGCCCGTAAAACTTTAATCCCGACGAGATATCGGCCGAATGATTTTACCGAAATTCTGAGCTTTATAATAATTACTAATAAATTGCTCTTAGTTTTTAAACGTATAAAAATTGAGTATTTTGAAATATATAAATAGTACTAAAACGTAAGCTGTAAAATCATGCGATCGATAAAACAGAATTATAAAATGTTGATTTACGCAATTATTTTTTATTTTTCAATGAATAGGTCAAATAAAAAATTACAACTCGCCGTTTGCCAGATATTTTTCTATAGTAACTTTGTCATGTATCTTATTACTTTTTGATTGCTTTATACTTCACGTTCTTCCGCTTTTGTAAAGCGCATTGCATTACGCGTGCGCATGCAGTGCGGTTACGATACGAATCTCATACCAGGGAGGATTCGTGAAAATGCAAATTTTCTCCTTGCGCGCTGGACGATAAATTGTTCAACTGAAATTCATCATCCTTCAAATCGTGAGACTCGACAAAGTGCTGAAGGAAGTATGCCGATAAGATATGGTAAAGTAATTTCGACTAAAGAGAAGAAATGAAATCGCTACGATTATTACCTCATAATCAGGGCTTCGGGGAATGAGGTTGGCAGGCGGAATATTATTAGGTTGGGATAATATTGGGTAATTGGCAATTTTTTATAGCAGGAGAGAGGCAGGTGGTTATAGAGAGACTCGATGTAAGAAATGGCAAAATTTAAACGCGTTGGGCTAAAAGTAGTAAAAATTTCAACGTAAATCAATGATTTTAATTTTTCTCCGAATTCTATAACTCGTTTATTTTTTGTTGTTGTTATAATAGATTTTTACGGAGCAAACAGTTTCTTTCTCCTGCGCACAAGGAAATAAGGGAACATCTGTGAGATCATGAATTTGCTAATCAAAACTAACTGTGATAAAGTGAGCTCTCGGATGAATTTTTAGAAATTCTATCCGTACGTTTGTTTGAACAAGAAAACATTTTTTTTATAATTTTCAACTAGAATCAAAAATTTGTGAATAAGGTGAACGTATAAGATAAATCTTGAAATATCTATAAAATTAAAAATAAAAATTACAATTTAAATTTCACTTAAATCATTTCTTTTATTTTCAATTTCACTTATAAAACATTTCTTTTATTTTAATGTAAACAATAATAATATCTAAGAATATATATAATAAATACGAATCATTTTCTATGTTTCAGTAACATTTCTTCTTTCCGAGATTCATTCATAATATAATTGATAATCAAAAACATCTTCAAAAGAACGTTTCAAATCAGGATTGGTTGTCAACATCTTGTGACAATTGGAAAAAATAAACAAAATTGCGGCTTTCTTGAGGCGATCGCATTTATATTGCTCAGCCATGCTAATGATTGTAAATACATTGTCAGTCTTGATATGTTTACAAATTATTTTTACGCAAAAGAATTTGAGTTCTTCTAAAAAATATTTATCAGCTTGTTTGAAAAGTTCTACAACTTGATCATAGCCAAGCCTATCTACATCGATTTCACCCGTATAAACATATTGTAGCAGCTGCTTCATGATTTCAGAATCTATATCGTCAATTCTTAATTTATTTTGATTCCTGGTATTGTTTAACATCGAGATAAAAGCTGGAATTTGAGCAGCAAGTATCGCTTTGTGCACTGGAAATTCCTCATTTCCTGCAACCAATACTGCATCACTCATATCCTCATTATTCAAAATATATCTAAACCGACGTCCAAATTCAGAAATGTGGGGTTGCACAGTGTTCATTTTTTTATATTCCACAGAATTATGAAATAAATCTAGCACAAGTTCTATTGGTTGCTGTGATTCCTTAGGCTTACATTTACAGCTGTCAAGGAATTGGTAATATTTGCTCTCTCCTTCGTCGATACTTGAATAAGAATCTTCATTTATAATGGTTCTCGTTTTTGTCTGTAATTGAACACTAACCGACAAATTATTGCACTCAGAATGTAAAAGTGTTAGGCGAAGAGCCTTTCTATCTGCGGTCACCTTCCACTTGGCTTCAAAAAATAAATTAGTATGTAATGCTTCAGTTTTACCTGAAACCACCATATCGCAGATGTCGCAGCACCAAATTTCGTTTATAATAAAAGTATAACGTATACCCTTTTCAAATGTAGTTGCGCGGCTCATTTTTAATCTGAAACAATAAATCTAAAGTTCAAACAACCCTATCTAGAACAAATGGAAGAACAACGCAATTCCTTCTTATACCTTATAAGATGACTGAAATTCAGGCCCTTTCTCCGCGTACAACTCGGTCAATCCCGCTTTCTCAATACTTTCGGAATCTTCCGCCGAACACTGGTTATAAATTTGTTTAATCCTTTTCTCTCCTTCGGTGGAAAAACCAAACGGCCAAATCGTTTGTCTCGGAACTGAACAGCTCGTTATACGGAGAGCGATGAAATACAAATGAGAAATCGACTTGCGCGTGCTGGCACAGAGCGCCGACCAAGTATCAACTTATTTGTTTTTATTTACGCAGAGCCTATACCTTCGCGTTACCGCCCCAGCAGATTATATAGAGTTAAATACATTATTTGGAAACGAATCGAATGATCGGACGGGAAAAATTTTCGTTCAGAGTGATCGTTTCATTCACTTTGAAATAATATTTTAAAAAAGTTTTTTCAAGTTCTTATTAACTTTCGCATTCGCGAAGCGTGATCCTTCTTGCATTTACATTTTACTTTTACATTTTACAGCAGTATATTTAATTTATTAAAAGTTTCATATCCATATATAAAAAAAAAGTCAAATTAAAAATTGTTCAAGTGACAAATCTTTGAAAAGCCTCCTTTCTACGTATTCCAGCGTACAGCCCAATGATCGATCGTCTCTTAAACTCTTTTCCTTTAAGGTCCAAAGCTCCTCGCCATTACGTAATCAGCCTCCCCGACAATGAAAAATTAATGCAGCAGCGTTCGAAAAATTGCGCTGCCGCGAATTCGCGGTTATTTTTCAGGAAGGGGATATAAAAGTTGCGAAAAATCGAAGGCAAACGGCAGATTTGTGCTTTTATTAATATTGAATTCGGGCGATGTTAAAATTTAATTAGTTACACATTATTTGGCTACCACGCATGTTGATTTGTCAAAGGTAGATTTTTAAAATCCTGAATTCGTAATTAAATCTGATAATATTTCAATCGAAATTCAAGTGCTGCGTTCGTAAAAGTTTAATCCTGACGAAATCGGCGGATTGAATTACCGGCGAAAATTTTACCGAAATTCTGAACTGTATAATAATAATTACTAATAAATTATTACCCTTAGTTTTTAAAAGAATAAAAATTGAGTTTTGTGAAATACTTCAATAGTATACTAAAACGTAAGCTGCAAAATGATGCGATTAATAAAAAAAGAGAAATATAAAATATTGATTTACAAGTGAAGTAAAAAATTACAAACCCCCGTTAGACAACACCCATACATATTTTTTAAGTAACTTTGTTCCAAATAAATATTACAGTTTAAAGTTTAAATTTATTTTAATGTAAACAATAATAATATCGAAGACAATAATAATATCACTCTGTACAAAATAGCGTGCTTATATTTTTCTACGTTTCGCTAACATTTCTTAATTTATAAAAAACTTGGAACGCTCAAACGAGGATCGACTGTAATTGCAAAAAATAAAATAAGCTGTGGCTTTCACACTTTCTCAATACTTTCAGAAGTAAACGTCGTTGGTACACAGAATCTTCTGCCAATCACCAGTTACAAATTCGTTTAATCTTTTTCTCTCCTTCGGTGGAAAAATCAAAGTACTAAATCGTTTGCCTTCGAACGGTACAATGAGCGACGAAATGCGTATAAAAAATCGACCTGCGCGTACTATTTCATAAGCAGGTAAAGCCCGGAGAGAGAGAGAGAGGAATCAGAGTTGACCAATCAGGATCACCGCCACCAGTAGACGAAGTGAGAGAGATAACGCGATGCAATGTGCAAGAGGAACAGAAGTTGCTGCATGGCAGCAGTAACGGAACGCGCATACATAAATAATCAAAAATTAAAAACCAAATCTCGGTCAACGTTTGCAAAATAATCGCGTCTACTAATAAGAATACATTTTTTGTGAATTTTCAAAAGTGTTTTTTGTACTACTTAAACAACGATAAAACGTAAGCTGCAAAACGGTGGGATTAATAAAAAAGAGGATTATAAAATATCGATTTACAATTATTGATTTTTTAAATAGTCAAGCAAAAAATTACAAACCGCTGTTTCTCAGCACACAAATTTTTTATAGTAATTTTGTCATGTATATTATTATTTTTTTCCATTGTTTCATACGTTATGTTCTCTCGCTTTACGGAGTGCTTGCATTGCGCGTGCACACGCAGTCGGTTACGTACAAAAATCTTAATAGGATTCGTCAAAATGCAAGTTTTGATTCGACAATCAGTGGGTAAAACAATTTCGACTACAGCGCAGAGAGAAGAAAATCGTTACTGATATTACCGTCATCATCTTTGAACAAGTAAAAGATCTTGTTGTAATGCTCAGCAAATCGTCTTATGCAAGAAAATATATGAATTATTTGCTACATCTCGCAGGAATAATCTCTACTGTAGTTTTGTTGAAAAGAAATGACTTCACTTTTCAGTTTCAAGTAATAAAGTATCGACTAATCTGACTACTTATACTTATTACGCTTAAATTAGGGACCCTATCTTCTTTTCTCGGACTTTTCTCCATGGTATTCAACTAGGACGGTTCGATTTAATGACGTCGTTTCACAGCATCCCCAAACCGTTCGAGTCTCGTTCAACGTCGGCGATCTCGACGAGATGTAGATTATGTCGGTCTCAGCGAGATGTATATTATGTCGGTCTAGTAGGGCTCCTTCTTGTCGAATAGCCTGCTGAACTGGCTTGTTTTTTCTTTCTACGATTACTTAATGCTTTATTAATGCTACTAAATAAGCAACCGCATCTCCGTGATGCAGGCAATATTTTTTCAATAAAAGAAAAGTCATAGTCAATCTCTCCCTTCGTTGCCAAATCGAAGTTTGAAATTTGATAAATAATATAAATTTGTAGTTCAAATTTATGACAGTTTTATTACAATTTTTATAACAAACTTTTACATTTAAAGTTTTCTGTATAAAAGGAATATCTTGTAGATTCTGGATTAGTTTTATCCAATAACTTTATCTATAGACTTTTTTACTTTTGTGGATTCTGAGAAATCCTAAAACTGAGTCTAGGAAACCAAAGCCTGAAAAGAAATTATTGTAAGGTACGTATCAAAGGACCTCTGATATATTCTTGTTACACATCCAGATGGCTCAATATTTCTCCGAGCTTGGTTTGAAATCGAAATTTATTTCACATCTTAGGTGTCCTAGATTTTTCCCTAAAATAAAATGTCCGGCGGAGCAGTTGGAATTCTTCGCTCGATTGTTTTCTTCCCAAATTTGATTGCGTAGATTGCTTACTTTAGGCACGAATACAATTGAGCACACCGCGTAAATTACGTTCAACGTAAATTAATGGTTTTACTTTTTTTCTAATATATTCTATAAGTTGTTTATCTTTTTTTCTAACAGATTTTTACGGATTAAACGAGAAGTAGAATTTAATAATTACTTTTCAGTCTGTATACTGCATGCAATACAAGGAAATGAAGGAGCGCAGTGAAATCCTTAAGTTGCTAATCAAAGCTAGCTGTGACGGTGCGAACTCTCGGAGCTCCTATTCGAACGTTTGTTTACACGATAAAAAAAAATTGTTTCCATAACTTTCAATTCGAGATTCAAAAATTTGTGAATAAGATGAACGTAAAATCATATTTATTATATCTTGAAATATCTATAAAATTCCAAATAAATACTACAACTTACTGATAATACATTTCTTTTATTTCTATATAAACAATAATATCTAAGAATACAAATCATTTTACGTACAATAGCGTACTTATGTTTTCAACTTTTTTGTTGCAGTATGATTTTTTTCTTCATCATCACTATCATCATTAGAAATTGCTTGGTTCAAATCAGGATCGTCTTTAATGTTGTTGATGATATCTTTACAATTGCAAAACATAAAATAAACTACGGCTTTCTTGAGGTTATTGAGATTGTATTTCTCAGCTACGCTACTGATTTCAAATATATTATCGACCGTCAAAAGTTTGCTAAGTACTTTTGCGCAAATGAATTTGAGTTCTTCTAAAGCATATTTATCAGCTGCTTTTAAAAGATTTACAGTTTCATCGTCGCTAATACGAAATGCATTAATAGTACCCGTATAAACATATCGTAACAGCTGCTTCATGACGTCAGGATCTACATCGTCAATTGTTACTCTATTTTCCTTCTTTTCTTTCATGTCATTGTTAAACATTGCATAAAAGACTGGACTTTGAGCAGCAAGCACTGTTTTGTGTACTGGAAATTCCTTATCTCCTACGACCAATAATGCATCACTCATATCTGCATTTTCCAACAAAATTTTAAATTGATGTGAAAATTTAGTCATATAGGACTGCATAGTTTGTGTTTCTTCGTAATCACGATAATCATGATATAAATACATTATAAACTCTGGTGCTTACGGCATGTTCGATTACATGTACATTTGGTCGAAATACTTTTCGAGATACTCTGCCCTACGAAAAACGTCGAACTTAATACATGATATATCTTGCATATTTTCAAACGTAAATCTGCTTTCACGCAGTCGTAATCAGATTTTAAAAGTTTCAATGTTAAACTTCCAGAATTTATATCTAATACCAAATTCCACTTTATCTTAACAAAATAATTAACAAAGAATGTTTTATTTACACCGTTAAACACCGCCCCGCAAATCGAGCAGCCGCTCAGCTCCTTAATTACAAATCGTTTAATGCTTGCACTATTTTCTTCAACATTGGTATCCATTGTTTATCTAAAACAATAAATGTAAAGATTAGACGAACCTGAGAAAGACAAATGAAAAAGCGCGCAATTCTATTTTTTTTTCTCTTAAAAAAAGGAAGGCCGGATGTTGTGCAGTTTTTAAAGATTGATTTTGATTGGTCTGTAAGAATCGAGCGCGGGGATCCGCTACATCCGTTATAAGTAAGAATTTTTTAAATTAAATTTTTGTATTTAACTATTTAAAACTAAATAATTATTAAATTAAATTCAAGTAGAACAAACAAATTTCGTTCCTTTATTTTATAAAAATGATCTAATAATTTTATAATTTAAAATAATTAAAATTAAATTAGAAAGAAAACTTGCATTTATAACCTTAAACAAATAGTACTTGCGAAGAGCGCTGGATGTTATTTAGTACTTTATAAAATAGCTGAAATTCAGGTTCTTTCTCCGCGTCAATTCCAGTTTCTCAATACTTTCAGAATTAAACGTCGTTGGTACACACTAGTTGCCAATCACTTACAGTTATAGATTTATTTAATCCTTTCCTCTCCTTCGTCGGATAACCAAAACTACCGAATCGTTAATTGTCTCGCGCAATAGCGAACGATCAAATATGAACGAGAAATCGACTTGCGCGCTTAGCCAAAAGTAGTGAGGGCCCGAAGACAGGGAAATCATAGAGTTGACTAACCAGAATTACCTTCTTATTTGCTTAGTTTAGAATTTTATTAGTTAGTGTTCAGAACTAGCGGTCGCGTTACCGCCTCCAATCAGCAGACGGACTAGGAAACCACCTGGTGATGGCGCCACGGATTAGTATATCTCAATGCTAGAGCCAACTATAAAGAAAAATAAAATGACGGAGTGACATAGTTACCGCGTTGTCACGTGCGAGACGATAGGATAGGCAGAAAATGCTGTTGCTGATAGCAGTAACGGAACGCCTACGTAAGCAATCAAAATTAAAAAGAAAATATGCCCGCCAATATTTGAAAAATAATCGTGTCTAATAAAAATAAATTTTCATGAATTTTTAAAAATTTTATGCATTAAATAGCGAAATAACATAAACTGCAAAATGATGTAACTAATAAAAAAGAGAATGATAAATTATAGGTTAAAAATTATTTATTTTTTAATGAATAGTCAAGTAAAAGGTTACAAACCGCCGTTTGTCAGCACACATATATTTTTCTAAAGTAATTGCCATTTTTATTATTACTTTTTTATCTTTTTTGTTATTACATTCATCAAGCGTTCTCCAGTTTTTATAACATACTTGCATTATGTGTGCACATGTTATGCGTGAAATTAAGGAGGATCTGTCAAAATGCAAGTTTTGTCCTTGCAAATAGCCATTTTCTTGACACGCTTTCTAAATTTGTATCCCGTTCCGCGATTTATATCTGATGGTCCTAAGTCGTTTAACTGAAATTTATTATTTTTCAAGTGAGATTCGACAAAGTGCTGAAAGAAAGTACACATAAACATGGTCAAATAATTTCGACTAGAGATCAAACAGAAGAAACTCACTACGATTATCTCATCATCTTCGAACAGGCAAAAGACATTATTGTAATGCTCGGTAAGCCGTCTTAGGCAAGAACGTGTATTATTTGCTATGCCCTAACTCTTGCAGGATTAAGCTCTGCTGCAGTGCTGTTGAAAAAAAATTACTTCACTTTTCAGTTTCAAGTAATAACGTACCGAGAAATCTGACTATAGACTTACGCTGCTTACGGCAGATTTGATTTTGGTGCCTCGAGTTACCGAATGGCATGCTGAACTGGCTTGTTTTTTCTTTCTACGTTCGAAAGCAGGCAATGTTTTTTCAATAAAAGAAAAGTCACAGTCAATGCACCTCTTCGTTGTCAAATCGAAGTTTGAAATAAATAATATAAATTTTTAGTTCAAGTTTACGACAGCTTTATTACAACTCTTATAATAATCTTTTGCTTTTGAACTTTTCCAAATAAAACCAATATCTTGTATGATTCTGGATTTGATTTTATCAATAATTTTATCTAGACCCAATTTTACTTTTTTACTTTTGTTGATTCTAAGAAATCCTAAAACTAAACCTATTAAACCAAAGCCTTAAAAATTCATTTTGTGTGCTTTATCAAAGCATTCCTCTGCAAATTTCAAATTATTATTACAGAAGCAATTAATGAAATTCTTGTAAAGCTATACGTACAAAGGTTTTTTTGATATATTTTGTATAGTACATCCCGATGGTCCTACATTCCTCCAAGCTCTGTTTAGAATCGAAATTTATTTCACTTGTTACGTGTCTTAGATTTTTTCCTAAAATAATTTGAATTCTTAGTTCGATTGTTTCCTTCCCAAATTTGATTGCGTTGATTAATTTAGTCACGAATACAATCGGCCACATCACGTAAAGTGGTTTCGACGTAAATCAATGATTTTACTTTTTTATAACGATAAAAATTTTTTTCATAAGTTTTGAAATTCAAAACAATTTGTGAATCTATAAAATTCAAAAAAAATTACAATTTAAATTTTACTTAAAAAACATTTATTTTATTCAATGTAAATCATAATATTTAAGAGTACAAAAATATTACAAATTATTCTGTACAAAATAGCGAACTTATGTTTTCTACTATGTTTCAGTAACACTATCTTTTTCTTCATAACCAATTGGTTTAGTCAACTCAGGATCGTCTGCAATTTCATTGATTATATCTCTACAATTGCAAAAAATAAAATAAACTGCGACTTTCTTGAGGTAATTGAGTTTATATTGTTCAGCCACGTTAATGATTGTAAATACATTGTCGATCGTCAAATTTTTACTAATTATTTTTGCGCAAATGAATTTCAGTTCTTCTAAAGCATATTTATCTGCTGCTTTTAAAAGATTTACAGCTTGATCGTCGCTAATACAATTTGCATCAATAGCACCCGTATAAACATATAGTAGCAGTTGCTTCATGACTTCAGGATCTACATCGTCAATTTTTACTTTCTTTTCGTTCTTTTCTTTCATGTCGTTGTTAAACATCGCATAAAAAACTGGACTTTGCGCTGCAAGCACCATTTTATGTACTGGAAATTCCTTATCTCCTACGACCAGTAATGTGTCACTCATATTCGCATTTTCCAAAACCATTTTAAACTGATGTGAAAATTTAGAAATGGGGGATTGCAAAAATTTAGTTACATCATAATTATAATAAGTCTTATCATGACTTACATATATTGTAATTTTTATAGATGTTATTGAATTATAAATTGGTGCTGAACAACTACACGTACATTCGATAGGAATATTGATCGATTTGCTCCAACCTACACGAAAATCTGAATACGAATTTAGACATGGAAACAATACATATTTTTTTTTTATTGATCTCGAATTTAAAATCTACACGTATAATATCGCGATCAGACTCCAAAAGTGTCACATAGAAAGCCGTCGAATCTCCGGTTACCATCCACTTCGCCTCAAAAAAGAATTTAGTACTTAATCGTGCTGGATATCCTCCTGCATTTGGAGCCTTGCATTGACTGCAGGCACGCATCTTACATAGATAAGTAAACGATGTAACGTTTTCAACGCTTCCGCTATCAATTGGACAAATGTTGTTCATTTTTTATCTGAAACATTGAATCTAAAGCTGAAAAGCAACTGAAAATGACAAACGAGAAAAGAATGCAATTTCTTTTTTTACCTTATAAAATAACTGAAATTCAGGCCATTCTCCGCGTAGAAGTCGGTAATCACACTTTTTCAATATTGTCAGAATTGAACGTCGTTGGTACCCACAATGTCCTGACGCTGCCTGTCACACTCTAGTTATAATCCTTTTTTCTCCTTCGGTTGAAAATGCAGACTACCGAATCGCTTGCCTTCGCAGTTCGGACGTTACAGCGATCGAGTCACAAATACGAATTAAGAAATCGACTTGCGCGCGGTGACAAAAGAAGCGAGGGCACGAAGAGAGGGAGAGCATAAAGAGTTGACCAATCAGAATCTTATTCTTCTTATTGGTTTTTGTTTAATCAGAGCGTGCGTTGCGTTCGCGTTCTTGCGTACCAGCAGATGAGCAGAATTTGCTGGCAGCAGTAATGGAACGCCTATACATAGACAATCAAAAATTAAAAACGTAATTCCCGCCGATATTTGCAAAATAATAGCTTCTAAACTACTAAAAATAAATTTTCATGAATTTTTAAAAAAGTTTTTTTAACTCAACGTGGGCTGCAAAATGATGCGATTAATAAAAAAGAGAATTATTATAAAATATCGATTTGCAATTATTTATTTTTTAATGAATAGTTAAGTAAAAAATTACGAACGACCGATTGAAAGCACACATATATTTTTCTGAAGTAAGTTGTGAGCACGTGCAATCGGTTATGTATGAATCTTAACATGAGGATTCGTCAAAATGAGTTTTTAAGTTTTTGATATATTTTTAGGGCGTGTCTCGCGATTCATATTTGATCTTCAACTGAAAATGCATCTTCTTTCAGGTTGTACATGATTCGATAATGTGTTGAAAGTAAGTATACACAAGCAATTTCAACTAGAGCGCAAAGAGAATTATGGTACTGCGTTATATTCGAACTGGTAAAAGACATTATTGTAATGCTCGGCAACCCGTCGTACGCAAGAAAATGTATTATTTGCTGCATCTTGACACTTGCAGGAATAATCTCTACTGCAGTTCTGTTGAAA